>NMRB01000428.1:288631-303084 GCA_002633025.1 Notospermus geniculatus | reverse complement strand
GAAAGCAATCCCTGCAGTCGTTCTCCCTTAAATGAGCGGAAACCGAAATCAAGACGGCAGCCATGGCGGCCATATTGGATGCGTTACGAGTCCGATTTTCGAAAGGAACCTTCCTATGGTCAATAGGAATCTACCACGTTAAAACGAAAGCAATCCCTGCAGTCGTTCTCCCTTAAATGAGCGGAAACCGAAATCAAGACGGCAGCCATGGCGGCCATATTGGATGCGCTACGAGTCCGATTTTCGAAAGGAACCTTCCTATGGTCAATAGGAATGTACCACGTTAAAACGAAAGCAATCCCTGCAGTCGTTCTCCCTTAAATGAGCGGAAACCGAAAGGCGAACGCACACACGAACGAACGAACGAACGCACGAACACACGCACACACGGACGAGTTGAAAACAGTATACCCCCACCAACTCGTTGGCGGGGGTATAATAAGAGTGTCTGAGTGGAGTGAAGAGCTCGTTGACTTTCTCGGTGATCTTCACCCAGTTTTTTCTACATTGTTTGACATGTGTCGGCTTATGGTGCACACAGGGTACGGACTGTTGAGTGTCAATGCATCCGACCATTTCCTCTGATCATTCAGTCTGGAGTGAATGGGAGACACTACTGCCGTAAGGGGCCGCCACCAGTTAGCGGCCCAAGAACGTCACGAGATTTGACGTCACAGTGAAGTGCACGACACAACGTCATCCACAATCATCCAACGTCATCCATAATGATGTCGAGGACATGGCATGCGTTTACGATGTCAAATTTCACGATGTCCTAGGGCCGCTAACAGGCCCCCTCTAATGGAAGTCCAGTGTCACATTGGCGGGAAGATTACATTCAAAATGCATTAGTCTTCAGACCAGTTTGGATTTCCCCAGTAGGCCAACCAAAAGATGACCGAAACTGATCTGTGCGACTTCAAGGCTCAAACTGTATTCTGTACACGTGTTATTTTCCTGACACATAATGAAGTCATAAAATATTCATGCTATCTACCCCAAAATATACTTCGGTGGAGTACAGACATCGGACCCACGCATACACACACAGTAATTGCAATATCGGCTGTCCGCGCACAGTATAATGGCTCCATCCATCAAGATGTTTCAGTAACTTGCCAAACAACCACTTCACCGGCTGGTGTATGGGAATAAACTGGGGGAAACTCTTATATATGGATATCCTCTGCATCAAGACAGATTGGCACATATCGAGGTGTACCTTAGGGATACTGACTTGAGATATGGGCCCATATTCATAAAACTACTTAAGTCTAAGTGTGGCACTCTTTGTTTCAACACAAAAGGTAAGTATCACACTTTGATTTAAAGGAGCACGGTATTGCCACTTTTTCTCGATAGCCAGCGCCACCGCGCCACTCTCCAACCCAAGGGACTAACTACCTTGTTGGCGAATGGACCCGATTTCTCCATACATTTTGTAATGGATTGTTGTAGTCTGTGTTGCTGCCGCTAGGTGGCTCCCTCTACGTTGGCAGTCAAATTACCCATTAGATATCGCATACCGTGGTCCTTTAAAAGTATGTTTATGAAGATGGACCCAGAGCACTAGATCAGGATTATGAGTTTTCATACTTTAAGTGAAGGCTTGGGGGAGGAATCTGAACCTAATGGAGTGACCTTCAAAATTCAGATCTTTTTTTGCACTGTTCCTGAATTCATCACTTCATTTCGTAAAAACGGCTAAAAATGAGATGTACAAGCACCATCATCAGCAGGATCTGTCGATAAAAAAGACTTCGAGTCTGTCACAGCACGGTGGATTTCAACACGGCTGAAACCGATACATATCAACGACAACGGATTTACGTGATAAGACCACATGGATTGGCCAATCAATAACCAATCAATGAAGAGCAGACTACAAAGAGATTTGCTGGGCCGCCACAGGCTGATCCAAAATAATGAGATACATGTTTTTTTCATGAAGAAATATTCGTGAAGAAATATTCCAAGGCCTGCAATGAAGACACATAACAGTAACTCTCCTCGAGCTTCAGCCCCTTCTGAAACTGAAGGGTAGGCACACTTACCACCATTTCCCCTTCCTCCCCCTGACGGAGCAGAAATATTGCTGGCTCTTCTTCCTAGGGGGCGCTCTGAACACCTTATTCCAGTTTTCTAACTTCTCAACTTCATCCAAGATATTCCAGGAGATCGATTTCAGAAAGTTCATGATAAGGATTTGCTGGCCACCACTTAAGGATTATCAGAGATCCATAAGGGTGAACAAACCTCAGAATTTGTTGAATTCACACAAAATCCATCCACCAACATCTTCAAAACCGGGTACCGGTACATTTCCGTGGGTTGAACAACTCAGTTTTAAGTTGTATATTATCCCACAGTTTCTCACACTTCAAAAGAGGGCGCTACGTTCAGTGCCAAATGTTGGGGGACAAATGAGAATACCAAAGTCCACAGAGGTTGACAAGTTAATGTTGTCCCACAATTTCTTCCAACTTAAAAGACGGCGCTAGACAACACTGCCAGATAAGAGGACGAGATACGATGCTGAAGGCCATAGAGGTTGAAGAATGAAAGAGACTATTCCACAGTTCTTCCTGAATTGAAAGATGGCGCTAGTATAAGATCCACTGCCAAATGAGACACAATGCCAAAGACCATGGTGACTGCCACAGACATTTGGAAAGAAACCACTCGTCCATATCTCCAACAGGGCTGAGCACCACGGAGAAAATGTTACATGATCTTCACCTCCCAAGCGTTTCCCAAATTATTGTTGATGGATTCTATAAAATCCAGTGCAAAACAACTCCGCTGCGTTAGTGAAGCGTCTGCTTTGAATTAGAAGCTGCCACTTATCCAAAATCTCACGAGACAAGACGTGTCACTAATATATTGGTAACCTCATCATTTAACGATCACTCGGGCCAATAAAAACCCGGGGAATAACCCGCCGAAGTTGATGTAAACGTGTGTAGTGTATTTATGATACTCTTCGGGTAACTCTTCAGCAGAAGAAAGTACCTCTCACAATCTTTCTTTAAGACATGCAAAAAATTTTCATCAGATGGGCATTGTCATAGCAGAGTGAGATTTTGCAGAGGGAGGACAAATTTTCACTCAGTGAATCCCATAAATGATGAAAATATGTGTGAATGAGCTATTGTCAACAACTGAACTGGATCCAAAGCTGACGACATTCTGGACTCCAGAAAGCTGAATCAGTGATGTCATCTTTGTTATGTAACATACTTTTGGCCCAGACATTACACGATGCTGAAAGTGTGGTGTCAATGAACTTCTAACAAAGACTGAAAAGAAAGCTACAGTGAAGAGATTTCTCTGAAAACTTGAATGAATTTGCTGATGTTCCACGCTGTACTTACAGTCCTAACCGTACATCCTTGGCCCATGAGACCGGTGCCGAGATTTACGTCAGAGCTCCCATTAATCTTTTGGAATGGATCAATCCGGCCATAAATAACCGCCACCAACCTGCCGCACATTCAGAATAGGGTAATATGCAGTAATGAATCGCTCCTGGGACAAAAACTACAGCTTATATCTCATCGATTAATTCGGCCTTATCACATTCGGAGGAGCACAGAATATGAGACGCTCATCCCGGAGGTTCCTCCTCGTTTTTATTCCGCGCACAGGATACGGAACACTTATACGGGAACGTCTCCTGAGGTTTTTATTCCAGTTTTTATACCGCTTTTGTTGCATGAGAGTTTATTCAGCAACATGGACATCTCATAAAACTGATCCTACTATGAAAGGATGCAATAAAATCAGCAATACGTAGTTCGACCCTTTCAAGGTCAAAGCAATTTGTGGGATAAAACCAATGCTCAACTTTGATTTCGAAGATGGATCAACGATTCAGATGGGTTGGTGTCTATGTCAAAAGATTTGACACCAAAGGCCCAGCAGTCATTGGCGGTTTAAAGAGGGAGGGGCCTAACTACACGCTGAGCCTGGGCCCTCTCTCCTTTCAGTGGAAAATCTTTGAAATTGTGCTAGGAACATTGAAATTTGCGGCAAATTCCAGAAATTAACGGTCAATTTTACAGATTTGTTGGCCAGAAGGGAAGGCGAGCACCCGCTGCGCCCCCCTCTGGATCCGCGCCTGTTGAAGGTCCAGGATTTTGATTCCAGATTGTGGTT
This sequence comes from Notospermus geniculatus, assembly GCA_002633025.1. Lineage (NCBI taxonomy): Eukaryota > Metazoa > Nemertea > Pilidiophora > Heteronemertea > Lineidae > Notospermus > Notospermus geniculatus. The sequence continues at coordinate 298,926 of NMRB01000428.1, read as the reverse complement.
TCAACATACACCTGCCAGAAATGGTTAACAGCAATCATTGTCACCTTTCGCTGAGGGCCCTTGAGGGACAATGGAGACGTCTTGACCAAGACACGTGCTAATCAGCCGGTGTCATGACGGGATGAAAGGTGTCCATCGCCGCCACTTTAATTGGCCTCTGATTGGTTGACCAGCTGTGCGAGGCAATCAGACATGACAGTGACAAAATTGCCTCATTAAGAGTTATGCAACTGAAGAGGCAACCACAGTAATACCCAATTTTCACGGCATTGTTTCAGAAATGACAAATGGATATAAGTACATGTAACCTTAGATACCCATACCAACAAGTGATGCATCTACATCAGAAACTGTAAACCCATTTATTTTGGCAGCGGAAATCGAATCTCTGGGCCTTTGAATCCTAGAATTCAACCTATTGAGTTTAAAGTACATACACGCCTTGTCTATTGAAAATTAACAGTTTAAACAAGAAACAGAGCCCCCTTGTTGAAATTTTCAAATTTTTCAACTTTTTTCGCAACCAGAGTGCAAAACCATCACCAGCAAACTTTTATTAATTCATATGCATCACCCCAAATTGACCATGAAAACGTCAGAAATTGCATGACTTTGGACCTTGATACCTACCAGGTGATGGGAGTTGATGATGGAGACATGGCACGTACTCCATCATGAATTCAGATGGGATGGAAGGTACAATGAAAATAGCGAATTACCGGTACGCAAATTCAAAGCCAACACGTCAATATTATAAATTTAATTATCAAATTATTTCCACGATTTGATTTCAGAGTTGAAATTGTGCAGAGTGAATCATCCATCTAAATATTTGATTTGTGGCACAGAGTTTGCAACTGGGATTAGAGTGAACTCAAGTGCTGCCATCTTTAGGGCATTCAAAGAACCTCATCAATCTGGAACTCCATGCTTGCTTGGTCAGGATTTGTCTACAAACTATCCATCAAATTGGATACTTTACTGGTGTTACAGTCCTCCACCAGTCAGCGGTCCTAGGACGTCATGGAATTTGATGTCACAGAGAAGAAGAGCATGCCACAATGTCATCCATAATGACATGGATGCCTGCCATGGCTTACGTATGACGTCAAATTTTGTGATGTTCTAGGACCGCTAACAGGTGGCCTCTAACGGCAGTAGTGTCTCCCGGGGAGAGTTTAGTGGACATCATCAGTCCTATTGACACATTCGGGCGACTCAGTAGCATGCAGCCAACATCATCTTATCATGATTCTACCCTCAAAACATGGCATGAACGAAGTACCCTCTGGACTCCCCATTCTGACCTCTCAGTCCCAATAAACGTCCTCCTCCACGTGAGTTTTCTCTGGCGAGTTACTCTCAAAAGCCAATTCACCATTGTTGATTTCCATGGGACCAATAAAACAAACAACTGTCCATAGTTTTCTGTGGTTGAGTTATCCATGGAGTGCAACTTGTGCAAGAAAACTCAGAGTAGAGTAGCACCTTCAGATTCCATATCTGATTCTGCTTGTACCAAGATTCTGCAAAGTTCCAATTACACATTCATTTTTTCGCGAAGGATCTGTAAGTATATTGCAGATGGCTGAAACAATCCAATTAGTATTCTGACCATACAGGTGTGTACATTCAGCAGAATACTTAAGTCTCTCGCAGGATATTATTAAATGTGGTGGCTGTTTGCATCAGCCGGTGATTGCTGTGAGGAGATTACTGTTGGGGAAAATCACGGAATTCTACGTATGCTGCTCGCAAACTGATGATTTCAATATCAGTCGTCACAAATACTAATGTGACATGAGGGGCATGACTGGGCTGCCTGAGTCTCACTGTGAAAACTTCAGCCCCAGTAACCTCTGATCGGTTGGGCCCACATTTCATGTGATAGATTGGGCAACTCTCTGTGACATCGAAGATTTTCTCTGGGAATTCCTGTTTCCTCCCGTTCTACGCTAAATTCACCCAATGTTCTGCTTTATTTGGCACTATGCCTGTGGTAGGACCCACTCTTTAAGTGAGATAGAGGGTGGCTCTGTTTGACAGAGCAGTTTCCTCCAGGCAATTCCAGTTCCTTCTGCAGTAGGCCCTACATTGAATTGCCCAATGTTCTGCTTCATTTCGCACTCAGCTCTCGGTTTGATTTTCAACATGGTCAGGTTCAATTTTTTGGCTACGTAATCAAAGAAGACTTTGTAGGCTACCATAAACATAGTGCCAATTTCAAAAACCTCGCTGAAATCTGAAGAACATGGTTCCTCATCCGTTGTGAATGGCAACCATTGGCCCCTAACTAGAAAGGAACCTTTGGAATATCAGCGGACACGGTAGATGCTTGCTGTGCTGAGGAACCCAACCTCCCCACTCCATCTAGACACGACGATTTCAAGAACCTCACTGAAAACTGAACAAAATGCTTCTTCACCCTCAATGAAGGGACACCCTTAGGCCTAAACTGGTATGAAAACCTTTGTAATATCAGTGGACACCGTAGACGCTTGCTGTGCTATGGAACCCAACCTTCCTACTCCATCTTCAAAACGGCTCAAATTAAAAAGGCATCCCTCAATCATCTCATCAATAACAAGCTAGAACTAATCATTATAATGACACGGATTTCATTTCACTTCCGCAGCTCTCAAATTTGTTTGAGGCCATCTCGTCTTCACCACAAGCCTTATCCATCATTTTGAGATTGATGTCGGACACTGTCACATGACACCGATCCATTTTCGCGACATCCTGATAACCGTCACTGGAATAATGACGACAGAACGCGACGCGATAATGAAAATTAATTAGGAGTGTAACGCCAGGTTTGATGAATCGTTTTGGTCGGCAAGTTAAAGTCTGCGATCACAAATCACTGATGTCTGATCTTGAGAAGGCCAGAGAAAGTTGAATGGGCAAGTATAAACACCGAAGTGAAAATCAACATCGGGTTAATTTCAGCAACATTTTTGGCAACATCAGGATGTAGGCCTACCAACGTGACAAAAAATTGAAGAAATATCCCTGAGATGGTGGAAATAAGCAAACTTTCTTCAAATGTTTTTCAATAAAATTCACATATCTGACCAAAAATCTAGCAGACGCTTTTGTCAGCTCATTCCAGCAGACCATGGTATGGGATTTCTTTACGATATGTGGCCTTCACATAAAAGTGTACACACCGATTTCTTCTCAATAACAACAACAAATTTCATTATCCATATTCATTCCAGCACGACATCCGCAGGCCATTAAAAAGCAAAATCTCGTCCAATAATCACCAAGATTGTCGCAAACGCCAGCTCACAGCTGAACGCATTAGTGCTACCATATTGCAAAGCACCCTGGGATATAAACCTCATTCTGAAACTTCTGGTCCGGTGAGTCACAACGTTGGTTTTGCCCACAGCGAAGAATATCAATGTCAGTTCTGATTACGGGAGCATGTTAATGAAAAGACACGTTGCTTTGGCTCGGACGACAAGATTCTCGTCAAATTAGATCCTGTTGGAGCTAGCCACAGATTTGTAGCCATAGTTACGTATCTGGACGTGATTTGGATCTGTCCAGAACTAGGGAGATCAGGTCTTGAACAGTCCAACTACGCTTGCCTCCAGATCATCAGACCTCAAAATTACCCCGACGAGCAACAGGTGTCATTATGACGACTTCAAGCAGAAGCAGCCAGGCCAGTAGCCCATCCAAGTAAGCCAGGATTTTGAAATGAGTATAGCTGCTGTTCTGTATTTACATCATGATGAGATGGCAATGTCAGAAAAAAATATCTGATAGATTATACATGTTGTGGGTTTTATGACTGGCTGTGGGGAAACATAATGATTATTGTGCAAATGGAATGGCATGGAACCCTTTTTGCTCAAATCTCGCATGCACCGCCAGCACCGTGATGGAGGACAACTCACCAAGACCAATATGGGTACCTATGATGAAGTAGAGCAATATGTTTATGCTGCCAAGTGATATACCAAAACATTTTTTGCCACCCAATGTCATTTGCGTCAGTAGAAGTTTTTCTTTCAATAAAGATACTGGCTCCTTCTCCCATTTTATGGTGGAAAAAATCCAATTTCGTGCAGACGAAGTGAATTGAAAACAGAAGTTAATAGCGGAAAAAATTCAGTAAATTTTATCTCTGCATTTGTTGTTTTGGAAACACTCCAGTTCAATACAGAAAAAAAATTCAATTTCCATAATACATAATTGAGCAGTCGATGTGAAATTTTTTCCCCATCTTGGGCATGACATTGGTAGAATGCGATATGGCTCAATCCACAGAGATTGAACTGCGAGAACTTGTTGACGAAATACACACCGCCTCTCACAATACACACATTCACTAACGCCATCTACGGACACTGAAAGAAACACTCACCAAGATGAAGTACTGCTGCGACTTGAGGAGCTGCCAGGAGCGCCCTCACTCGCAACGCTCGAGACTCGTCCGGCGATCTGTAGAGGTTCCGGCTTTTCAGAAGCCTTTGTTTGCATGCGCTGGCGACATAGGTCCTGAAAAACAATAGACATACTGATTAGTATAGATTTCAAACGTCAAAGGTGGCCTAGAGGACACTACTCGCTATTATGACCTTCTCTCACAACCACAGAGGTCAAGGTCACCTCGCTCACCTTCATATGACCTTCTACCACATCCAGAGAAGTCAAGGTCACTCTGCTGACCTTCAGATGACCTGTCACATCCACAGAGGTCGAGGTCACCTCTAGGACAGTTTAAGACCATCACAGAAATCTAGGCCACCTCAGGGCCACTGTGTATCTTTCAATGACCTTCATAGCAGTCAAGGTCAACACGTTCTATGACCTTCATGAAAGGCAGCTCACTCTTCCTCTCCATGTCTTTCAAGGAAGGATCTCAATTTCAATGACCTTCATAGCAGTCAAGGTCAACACGTTCTATGACCTTCATGAAAGGCAGCTCACTCTTCCTCTCCATGTCTTTCAAGGAAAGGATCTCAATCAAAATTTGTATCTGATTGTCTGTCCATGACCTTGTTCACAGCCTCTTTTCTCTCATTTACTCCCCCAATACATCCTTCTGACAACACTTGTCAGGGAAAGTGCTCAAGATTAATCTCTCTATAAGGCCGAGTATAGTACACCGACTGCTCCCAGGGACATCAAAGGAGACGTTTTTCTCCACGTAGTTTTTTACTTTCAGAGATTATGGCTCCCTTATGAAGCATCGCTCAGGCCATCATAAACATGAGTCATAGACGCAAAATCTTTAAAAAATTTCGCTAATCCAATCTGACAACACTGTCAATTCCATCAGTGACAATTAGGATTATAAAGGACGTCACGTAAAACGTTCCTTTGATTTTCATACCATTCGATTCTTTTTGAATGTTTCTGACAGAGTGTCATCTGCAAGATGTACACAGACTTCCATTCTTTACAAAGACTACATTACGTCTGTCTTTCTTTTGATCAGCAGACGATATAGACAGTGTTATTGTTTATCCTCGGGCTAATAGATGATAACGAGACAAGTAGAAAGTTGTAAACCTCGTCCACAAGTGTCATTCTCCTCACACCCTGTCGGTAATGACCCATTTCGACCACAGAATGTGGCCATTTCGCCTGATACCACTTCCCCTAATACCCACTTTGCCAACTTCCATTATCATACTCCCATTTTGCCTACTTACCATTTCACCCACACCCATTTTGCCTTCTCTCATCTTACCTATTTCCCATTTTGCTTACTCCCATATCACCTGCTTCCCATTTTGCCTTCACCCATTTCTCCATTTTGCCTATCTTGATTTTCCTACTTCCCATTTTCCACCGAATATTTTCAATTTTCCAAATGGATAATGAAAGCTACAGAAAATGCTGCTGTATGGGCGAAATGGGAGTACCAGTAGATGAAATGGAATGACACCAGCCTGTCATAGCTACTGTCAAAATCAACTATCTTATGACAGATTCTATATGCAACGCCGCCATTCGATACTTTACAGATCCATAAAGGTGTCGCTTTCTAACCGACCAATCATTGATATCAATCAGTTCACGCCATTCTCCAATTGATCTGATGGTTTATGTAACTTTGTCAGATCAAACCGCAGAACCGTTCGATCATTTAAACCATTAGGTATTGATAACGGCCGACACGATAGGCGACAGGTTTACCATACATTTTGCGCAGCAAACAAAGAAATTTGAGATTTAGGATCACTAATGCATTGCTGGCATGCAAAGCTGTCATTTCAATTTCAAAACAGGTTATTGAACCATGTCTGAAATACACACACACACAGAGCAAGTCCAGGGTCCATATTCATAAACATACTTAAGTCAAAGTGTGATACTTATTTTTGTGTCGAACAAAAGGATAGTGTCACATAGGCATCAGTAGTTTCATGAATAACGGCCCAGTTTTCTATGACTGATTTGCCCGTAGAGAGCCCACTTCCAGCAGAAACAGATCTCTCAATGGAAGAGCAACTTTCGAACTGTGTTCTACTTTCGTTTGCAGCAAATGGATCCCACAGCAACAAAGAACCAAAGTTCAACTAACTTGGTAATCTTTGGTTGCGGCTCCTGCGTCACCAGTCGTTGCTAATTGGGCGATTTTCTCCTTCGAGCGTGTGTGTCTCTTGATCAGGTAGATGGCGATCACAGCCAGTAGGATTCCAGCGATGCAGCCGCACAGGACAAACGTCAACACGAAATATTTCGGTGTCGTTCCGTCAACCGGGACTTTGATCTCCTGCAAAATATAAGAAAGTGACTGGTCAGCAACGTCTATTAACATAATTTATGCACAAGAACACACTTTAGAATTGACAAAGCGATTTTTCCTTGTTATTCCATCAAAATCACACATTAAATCATGGAGGCGTAAATACCTGGAACGAAAATTCCGACATCAATCATGCTGAATGAGGGATTATACTCGAGGGATGAGGATTAACACTAAATAGTGACAAAGGTTTACATTTCTCTTAACTTTCAGGCAAATAGGCGAAGTTGATCATTAAAGTCAATGCAAAATGCCTGTAGAATTGAGGAGTGAAATATGCTAGAAAGACCCACAGGGTTTCTCATGAAAATGGTATCAAGAACTGGCTTGAAAATGCTCCATCATCATCCTCCCACAGCAGAGCTTTGGACTCGCTCCTCCTTGTCTACTCGCAAACAATGTGCGAATGGATGAAAAGGAGTGAAGTAAAACCCCCGCTGGTGGAGGATTTGCATTCTATATGCCTTTATTTTTATTTTTAAATCGGTACAAAACGAGTCAATATGGGCGTCGCAAGATATTCACCGACGAACACATCCGGCATGTTAACAAGATATGAATAACCTTTCTACCAGCAGGGAAAACTTCCAAGACAGTTCCTTAAACAAATCAGCACTAAAGACGGCCGAACCCTGAGGGACCAGTTCTGGAAATACACACGTTCGAAAGAAATGTATAAACACCAAATTTAGCCCCTAGTGCCAGTTGCTAAGCAACAGAACTAAGGCGTGATACATCTTCAGCTCATTTAGTCGCAGGGAGCTGACAGAAAAGCGATGAAGTTCGCAAAATTACCTCCAATCCTCAGGGAGGGAAACGAATTTGAATAATTCAAATGAATTAAAAATTTGTATGTGTTGTACTTTGTATGTGATATACTGGATGTAACACATGGGTCTCCAGATAGCAGAGACGCTTTCCAAGTTCAAGTGTTCCTTTTTTCAGATGCATAAAGGGATCATTTTTCTTACAGTGCAAGGCTGAACAGAAAGGTAGCACTGAATGGCCATCTACAATGGCACGGAAGATCTCAAAGCATCTTATTATCTTTTGCTACAGAATTTGCTGTTTATCTCCATCCTCCACCGCAGGGCTTTGGTCTTGCCTCACTTACTTTGTGTGCAAGCATATGAAGAGGAGTGAGACCAAGGCCCTGCAGTGGGAGAATGTTCGAATCACTGGAACTATGACATTATCAGCTGCTGACGGTCCTGGGACCCAATTTTACGAGATCTCTTGCTTGCCATGGGATACATTCAAGATTGTAGGAATCCTCAAAGAAAGTTCAAAGCATTCACAACCAAAATGCTTGACAGCGGATTCTTTTATTTTGACATACATCCACTGACAAGATTCAGGTCCGTCCGTGCTACTTTGGGAAAAGGGCAAAAGTGTCAGCCAACCTGTGGTGATACTCCGTAGCACCAAACCAAACCACGCCACACAAAAATAGCATTGATGCCAAAGAAAGTACTATTCCATTGCCGATACATGCACAATATGTTAATCTTTTGTAATCATACTGGACTGAAAATATGATGACATTTTGAGATAGCCCTAACTAGGCCTAAATATGGTATGATTTTCTGCCAATAACCATAAGCTCTGACAAAAATATAGAGAAAGAGATGCACAGTTGCCAGTACAATAGAACATTGAGTGTAAAATGTTTGGCTTCCCGTTGGAATGATCACAAAGTTGATTCACGTTGGGTACATTTGTGTAACTTTTATTCTAACAACTACCATGAAACTATGGCAACTAAAAGGCTTGTGGAACCATCTTAATTGCAGCTGTTGTCAATTTTAGGAGAGACTGAAAGATGCCCAGGAATGTGACATTCTCCTACAGCAGGGTTTTTACCTCGCTCCTCTTCATCCACTCACCGGCCAAGCGTATGAAGAGGAGCCCTGCTATGGGAGGATGAGGAAGATGGTGACATCCTTTGTTAGCCAAGACAGAAAAGCTGATTGAAAGACAAAGATTAATTTCACATTAACAAGTAGCCAACAATAATTGCTCTCAGAGTCACACATACTTCTCAACCTCACCTCGTCGGAAATGTCTAGAGTGCTCTCTGATTGTGAAGGACTAGGCCTGAAGCAATCTGAATCATGAAAAGAGTGTTTAGGAAAGCCTTGCTTTGGAAATTTTGCAACTGCAGTCTGACGATGTGAAGGACCCGGCCCGAAGAAATCTGAATCATGAAAAGTGTGTTTAGGGAAATTTTACTTTGGAAATTTTGTGACTGCAGTCTGACATGTGAAGGACTAGGCCAATAAGCAATGTGAAGAGTGTGTTTCGGTATATAAGTCTCACTTTGGTACAAGACCCAACTTTTGAACAAATTCCCTCATTCATTTGTGGTGACTCCTCCAAGGTTGTGATACAAAATAAACCACCAGGAGTATCTGAGGCCCGTCATCCCCAGCCTGAACTGAAGTACTAGGCAACAATTCAACCTTTGGTGAGTAATCGATTAAAAGGGTGTGTGGGCTTCGACAGACGACTCAACTTTCAACATTTCTGGCGTTCATTTTGCTCAAATAGCGCATAGACCAGGTTACCAGAAAGAATTTGTAACACAAAGCAAGCCTTTATACTTTAATAGCATCCTCACCACCAACACAGATGGGGCTACTTTGTATTCTTTTAAAGCCTACTTTGGCGAAGCTCTCCTCAAACGAGAACATGATCAGACAAGATGTAGTCTTGCTTTGATGTCCGTGGCTCAGATGGCGCCGTACGGAAGGATGACCTGAACAGACTTATCAGATGATCCTTGACGATTTTTTTTGTAATACGACACGGCGCTTTGGGTAGGAATTGCAAGGGGATTGGCTCAGATGTTTTCAATGGAGAAGGTCAGGCATGAATGATGTGTAAGATGATAGGAAGACACCAAGTTTCATTGTCAGGAAGTAGATACCAGTGAAGGAACCTTGCAATGACAAGAAGAAAGCTATTTTGATGTCCTTGGACAACACTCTCACTCTCAGACTGCTGCATGCTGATGAAAGCATCACAAAAGGAAAGGAGCCAAAGCTGACGGGGAATTTTGAGAATGACATGCTGATGTCAACAGAAGCTCTTATACAGCACTTGACGCAAGGGCCCAACGCGCCGCGTAGCGGCCAACAGCGAAGCTAGCCAAAGACTTGTCATGGGTCAGTCAATAGAACTGGACTCATAGGAAATATGCACCTAATGTTCAGATGGAATATACCGGACGGTTGGTTCACGTTTTTAGTGACTGTGAACGTAGATGGGTACATTATGTAGCGATATGCTGACAGATTTGCTGGGGATTTGCTCTGTGGATGTTGTAAAATGCGATTTTTGGAAGATCATTCTGATTTGCAACGTCATTTTTAATTAACATAAAAATATGTTGAGTAGCTGGGATATGTTTATAAACATTTATTGAGCAGCCACCGTCATGACGTGGCCGGCTGGCGCATCGGTAGAGCGTCCGGCTCTGAATCCGGGGCGCCGGGTTCGAGCCTTGCGATAGGAA
>NMRB01000428.1:273879-286739 GCA_002633025.1 Notospermus geniculatus | reverse complement strand
AAATCGGTACAAAACGAGTCAATATGGGCGTCGCAAGATATTCACCGACGAACACATCCGGCATGTTAACAAGATATGAATAACCTTTCTACCAGCAGGGAAAACTTCCAAGCCAGTTCCTTAAACAAATCAGCACTAAAGACGGCCGAACCCTGAGGGACCAGTTCTGGAAATACACACGTTCGAAAGAAATGTATAAACACCAAATTTAGCCCCTAGTGCCAGTTGCTAAGCAACAGAACTAAGGCGTGATACATCTTCAGCTCATTTAGTCGCAGGGAGCTGACAGAAAAGCGATGAAGTTCGCAAAATTACCTCCAATCCTCAGGGAGGGAAACGAATTTGAATAATTCAAATGAATTAAAAATTTGTATGTGTTGTACTTTGTATGTGATATACTGGATGTAACACATGGGTCTCCAGATAGCAGAGACGCTTTCCAAGTTCAAGTGTTCCTTTTTTCAGATGCATAAAGGGATCATTTTTCTTACAGTGCAAGGCTGAACAGAAAGGTAGCACTGAATGGCCATCTACAATGGCACGGAAGATCTCAAAGCATCTTATTATCTTTTGCTACAGAATTTGCTGTTTATCTCCATCCTCCACCGCAGGGCTTTGGTCTTGCCTCACTTACTTTGTGTGCAAGCATATGAAGAGGAGTGAGACCAAGGCCCTGCAGTGGGAGAATGTTCGAATCACTGGAACTATGACATTATCAGCTGCTGACGGTCCTGGGACCCAATTTTACGAGATCTCTTGCTTGCCATGGGATACATTCAAGATTGTAGGAATCCTCAAAGAAAGTTCAAAGCATTCACAACCAAAATGCTTGACAGCGGATTCTTTTATTTTGACATACATCCACTGACAAGATTCAGGTCCGTCCGTGCTACTTTGGGAAAAGGGCAAAAGTGTCAGCCAACCTGTGGTGATACTCCGTAGCACCAAACCAAACCACGCCACACAAAAATAGCATTGATGCCAAAGAAAGTACTATTCCATTGCCGATACATGCACAATATGTTAATCTTTTGTAATCATACTGGACTGAAAATATGATGACATTTTGAGATAGCCCTAACTAGGCCTAAATATGGTATGATTTTCTGCCAATAACCATAAGCTCTGACAAAAATATATAGAAAGAGATGCACAGTTGCCAGTACAATAGAACATTGAGTGTAAAATGTTTGGCTTCCCGTTGGAATGATCACAAAGTTGATTCACGTTGGGTACATTTGTGTAACTTTTATTCTAACAACTACCATGAAACTATGGCAACTAAAAGGCTTGTGGAACCATCTTAATTGCAGCTGTTGTCAATTTTAGGAGAGACAGAAAGATGCCCAGGAATGCGACATTCTCCTACAGCAGGGTTTTTACCTCGCTCCTCTTCATCCACTCACCAAGCGTATGAAGAGGAGCCCTGCTATGGGAGGATGAGGAAGATGGTGACATCCTTTGTTAGCCAGGACAGAAAAGCTGATTGAAATCAAAGACAAAGATTAATTTCACATTAACAAGTAGCCAACAATAATTGCTCTCAGAGTCACACGTACTTCTCAACCTCACCTCGTCGGAAATGTCTAGAGTGCTCTCTGATTGTGAAGGACTAGGCCTGAAGCAATCTGAATCATGAAAAGAGTGTTTAGGGAAGTCTTGCTTTGGAAATTTTGTGACTACAGTCTGACGATGTGAAGGACCCGGCCCGAAGAAATCTGAATCATGAAAAGTGTGTTTAGGGAAATTTTACTTTGGAAATTTTGTGACTGCAGTCTGACGATGTGAAGGACTAGGCCAATAAGCAATGTGAAGAGTGTGTTTCAGTATACATGTATAAGTCTCACTTTGGTACAAGACCCAACTTTTGAACAAATTCCCTCATTCATTTGTGGCGACTCCTCCAAGGTTATGATACAAAATAAACCACCAGGAGTATGTGAGGCCCGTCATCCCCAGCCTGAACTGATGTACTAGGCAACAATTCAACCTTTGGTGAGTAATGGTTTAAAAGGGTGTGTGGGCTTCGACAGACGACTCAACTTTCAACATTTCTGGCGTTCATTTTGCTCAAATAGCGCATAGACCAGGTTACCAGAAAGAATTTGTAACACAAAGCAAGCCTTTATACTTTAATAGCATCCTCACCACCAACACAGATGGGGCTACTTTGTATTCTTTTAAAGCCTACTTTGGCGAAGCTCTCCTCAAACGAGAACATGATCAGACAAGATGTAGTCTTGCTTTGATGTCCGTGGCTCAGATGGCGCCGTACGGAAGGATGACCTGAACAGACTTATCAGATGATCCTTGACGATTTTTTTTTGTAATACGACACGGCGCTTTGGGTAGGAATTGCAAGGGGATTGGCTCAGATGTTTTCAATGGAGAAGGTCAGGCATGAATGATGTGTAAGATGATAGGAAGACACTAAGTTTCATTGTCAGGAAGTAGATACCAGTGAAGGAACCTTGCAATGACAAGAAGAAAGCATGGTTTCATGACCTTCGACAACACTTAATACTGTAAAGCAGGAAAATTTCGCGTGCAGGAAATTTTCGCGAATTTCGCGAGAGTGTGTGAGTCGCGAAAATTTCCTGTCGCTAATATAAATACACGCAAGTGATAGATATGGTCCGTGAAAAAAAACTGAAAAAATGGCAGAGACGCGCGAAAATATCCTGCCGCGAATACGTCTATAATTCTTGGTTCGCGAACATTTCCAGCCGCGAAATTATCTTGCTTTACAGTAATTTTGAGAATGACCCTGATGTCAACAGAAGCTCTTACACACCCTTTCAGAAATACGGCGCTCAGTGTTCAGTGATGACGTCTAAGAGGGATTCTTTAGCTCCTTCCATTGCCATACAAAAGAGACGCTCACGGTTGACCACAATTTTTGAATTCTTTGATGACGTGCAGAGGGGATAACTTAGTTCGAGCGCTGGCCGCTGAATTTCTGGAAAGGTGTATACGGGACTTCATCGGTCACCCTCAAACGGGAGCCGAGCCCATGACCTCTCCTTCACGAGTCAAAACCTCAACCACAGCAACCCCATTCTCTCCAAAAGCTTCCCAGAATCACCAACTACGGACCCAGCAACCTTATTCACCAAGCTGTCATGTCCACTTACAGAAAACCTTTGTTCATATCAGCCTGACGAAGGATTTGTGAATGAGGCCCCTGACCCTTTATGTAATCTGACCGGAGGAGCTGGACAAGTGACCTCCAGCACAGAGGCATCCATGACATGGTCCAGCTACCATACATGACAATGAGACATCCTTTTCAAAGGACCCCTAATGGATGATCTAACAACATAACATAACAGGTGGTGAGACATCAACTGCACATCCTCTAATATGTCATTAGCACCCGAGTTGTTATTAGGGTACAGTCCACCATCATGATGGCAAATTCGAAAGAACTAACACCTCTTTTAAGCTCATGCATTGTGGCGACCAAATCAGCCCTAGATTGGGTAATTTCTGAACGAATTTGTAGAAATTCTGTTCCACGTGTAGAGTTTTTCACCATCATTCAGGATTATTGGACCCACGGTCAATAAAATTGGAAACGAACGTTATCTTCGAGTTTCAAGTCATTCCGAGGGGCCACGTTAATGAATGCTTCTCTAATTAAACAGTAGTAATTAATCAAGAAATCGTCCTTCATTATGTTTTTGAGGATACTCGGCATGAATCATCAAACTCATGATCGCATTGAGTATATCATTATTGTAACACTTGACTGTCGAGTGGAGTTTGTTGAAGTGAGTTGAGCAATTATTGGACATTTTTTGGTCGTCAGGTTTTGTTGATGGTGCTAGAAGGTGTTAGAATACTGCCAGACCAGTTGAAGGCCCATTGGCAGTGTTGGAGTGGGTGGGTAGAAGATGGTGGTGGCTTAGCACCTCCCTATGTCAAGGATGGTTTTTACCAGAGGGCAGGGAGAGAGTGCCCTCTCCTGAACCAAGGGTCCAAGGCCAGCTTTCTCTGGACTTGGAAGACACTTTGAGGAAGCGCAAAGTGGTGGAGATGGATCTGGTGATCCCACCTCAACAGAAACACGCACAAAAAATAAGAACACTGGCACTTGTGCAGGTCCCCTTTCAAAAAGCTGACACTTTAAAATGGAAGTTGGCCCTCAATGCACAACTAGGCCGTAGAACACTCTAAGGAACCAACAATGGTGAATTGGCCTTGTGAGGAAACGTTTGGTCTCCGGAGTAGCACCTAGGGACCAGCATGCGATAAACGAGATCTTAGTAGAAGGAACTTTTGTAAAGAGAAGTGTGACCAAAGAAAATAACTTGTATCCATGGAACAGAGAGAGACCCTCACCCCATCATCACCGGGAGAGACAGGGGTGACTCCATCTCCAAGAAGATGATGATGCTAATTTTCATCACCCTCCTCCGATCCACGAGAACCGTCGTAAATTTGACAAGAAGATTACACTGTGTCAATTTCGTTTCCAAGATGTACTTGGCCTCAAGGTCGCCTTAGAGGTCATCGGGCCCAAATTGGCTCAATCTTCATGAGACTTCGTGTTTAATGGCACTAATAGCGAGGATGAGATGTCTAATTTAGCAAGAAAGAGTTGAGGTTGTGATGTCTGCGACGCCTCGGAGGCCTAGCTGATCAGTTGAACATCTTCTATCGTCTGAGACTGAAAGCAACAAATTTTTCCCAATCAGACTTGATTAGTCTTGATTACTTTAAACTTTTACCACGTTTTGAGCAACAGAAAATACCGGTATTATCTTGTTTCTTGAGGGGTATGATTGTCTTGCTTTTTTAATGGCATGCTGAAGGACAGACCAATCAAAACAGTGAAATTGCAGACTTTTTCTTCAACGAATATTAGGAAGTCTTGAAAGAAGACCATTTTACCAACTAGTGAACCGAGAACTTCCTAGATGACGGAGCCCGCTGCCACATGAAAAATGCCCCAGCAGTACTTCCTGTAGTGTTCCTGCATAAAAACTAATCAACAATCCTTTGTCATAAATCAAATGATTGCCAATGACATATTGGCATTGCAAAAACCAACAATCGAGCGGTGCAGTCCAAAATATCTAATACAGCAAACAGTAGCGTATTCATGATCCACAATCAAACAAAATGAAAACTTATCACCAATGCCAACCCGGCGGGAAATAACTCACCGCGTGGTGAATCTACGCCTAATAAAGAATGACAGTTCGTTAGTTAGGGAGAAAACACATGAGGAAAAGAGATGAATAAAAATTTATCAGGACGAAATGCGAGCTGGTGAATTTATATGGGGGCAAGGTGTTGTCGTTATGATCGCTTCCCTCGTAACACATTGGGCAAGATCATCTAAACCTATCAACGGTGATATGAGGATAGATCCTTCAGCTTCTAACAAACAGAACCTCGTGCAATATTTTTGAGAAATGGGATATGTC
Organism: Notospermus geniculatus; assembly: GCA_002633025.1. Lineage (NCBI taxonomy): Eukaryota > Metazoa > Nemertea > Pilidiophora > Heteronemertea > Lineidae > Notospermus > Notospermus geniculatus. The sequence continues at coordinate 281,304 of NMRB01000428.1, read as the reverse complement.
AACTGCAGCTGTGGTGGAACGAAGAGGACAAGACAGATAACGAAGACTTTCGGATCGAGCTGGGATGAAGGGAAAGTTGGAAAGGAGAAGCCCTTGGGCGTATTGACGGCTCGGCATTCGCGGTTTGAAAAATATAAGGAACTCTGAAAGACCAATGGCTATCCAACAAAAAGCACAAAGAACAACACACAAAAGACATTTTCTGGAAGGCCTATCTGGAAACTCTACTAGAAAGTGCCTGAGGAAGACCCCGGTTGGGGTCGAAAATTTGCGAGATTCAGAGACGACTTTTCGTATTATATCATTTTGAAAGACCAATGGCGGTGTGCAACATGAGTCAGCAACTTTGGACCAGAATGGGATGACAGATGAGTGAAAAATAAGGAAGTTGCTGAAGCAGTAAAGGATGGCTCTGTGCTGACGACCTGACAAAAGAAAGGGGCTTTGCAAGACCACTTGGTAGAGTGGAGAGCTAGTGAACTTTCGATCAGCAATTTTCCAGACAGCTCCACCCAAATCCTCCAAGAAATTAGCCAGCCAGGTTTCAACATCGACCCAGAGGTCATACGAAGGACACAGCCCATTCATGTGCCATCATCGGAAATGTTGGGTCTTGATTTCAGGAAGTCATGAGATGAATAAGTCCCCGAGGGCCAACTTAGAATACTGTAATCTTTCTTGTTGCTGGCCGTGAGGGTCTTTTTTGTTAGGATAGCATTATATTCTTCCCAGGGTTGAAGTACGACTGTCCAGCAATGCTCAGAAGGTTAGCTTCTCGCTCTCAATAGTAAAGACTGAAACGAAATGATCAGTCTCTTTGACAGAGCTATCTGACAGCATCACTAGAGTTCAGAAAGGCAAGTGACACGTGCGACCCCGCTGTGCTCATTATTTCCAACAGAATCTTCCTCGCTGAGCTATTGGCGGTGTACAGGTTCACCATTGTTGGCATACAACCTCCTATTGTCCCCGGCAGCGCTGTTGTCACCGACTCATGGTACGCCATTGTCCGCTGCGATCTTGGTGATTACAAGTGTTCAGGTCGGACAATGGTTGTCATATGCAGAGGCGTAAGAGATGAGGTCTTAGGGTTCGGGTATTATCCACGTGTTAGCGAGACCTTTCACTAGATTGTGGATGTTCAGATGATGTTGGCATTGGGCAATGAATAAAGCGAAAATACCTGAGGCTTAGAAGTGTCATAACAAACTGATATATAAATAAACGTATTCAAATCAAAATGGAACAGAACGGATTTAATTTTGAGAAGGATGGCCCCATGAAAAATGTCCCCACTTCAAAATTTTTCGGTTAAATGCCTCGTCTTCCACCTCTTTTCCCAGATCGTTGGTGAGCGTGGAGGGCAGTTAAATGATCCCCTTTCCGCAGCATATCAAAAACGATGAATGCCAAAAGCTACCGTTTGAACGACACACCTTCGAAAGGGAAGAGGAACATCAACATCAAACATGGCCACTCCCGACATCCTGATAACCTATGGTTTCCGCCAACCCGACGTCTGGTCCTGGTCTTCCTGTTCCGATGATTACACATTACGCCAAAGCCATGGAAATCGAGGGAGAACCACAAATTATAGAGATTGAATAACTGGACGCGTGCGTGTCATTTTGGTGCCCTGGGAAGGTAGTAATTTTGTGGTCGAATGGAAGGTAGCAAGTGGCTTTGAAGGGCAATGGCCATGGAAATGGTGACAGGGTTGACAAAAGTAGACAGACACCTGGATTACACCCGGTATCTTCCTCATGGGCCTTGATCTTTAAAAACGTTAAGGACTTTTCCTGGGATCTAAAACTGACTTGACTTTTTCTATCTTTGAAACTTTCAGTTCAATGGTACGTACATTTCCAGTCAGACATTATTTCATGACATTTTGTGGAGACCAAGCAAACCGAACGATACCACGAAGCAACGCTATCACCAGTCCATAAATCTGAATGTCGTTTGGCGAATCCACTGTGGCCAGTGTCCAGCCCTATTCATCAAATACAGGACAATATAAGACCAGATTACCATAGAAACCGATTTATCACGGGAAAGGTCAATGGGAATCGATGTAATTGAATGTAAGGGTCAGATGATGTACAGTGTGTCACAAAATAAGGGGATGAAGATGTGTGACGAGAGGGTCCAACAAATCTGACCTCCATTTATTTGTAAAAGGTAGTATTGACCATCGGACACATAATTCTTGTCGTTCAACAAAACTTGCTCTCCAACAGAGAGCCTCTGTCGTTCCCAAACAGTTTTGTCTTCAGGGTGTTTGGTTGTGGCCAGAATTCCTGTCGACAGGTTATCAGGGGAGAGGCATGTTGGATGTGTTCATGCCACCTCCACATTCACAGTTGGCTGTGGCTTGGCCTTCTTGTTGTTCGACAAAACCGGCCATCCCTCAGAGACCCAATGCCGCCATCCCCCACAGCTTTGTCTTCAAGGTTGTCGGTTCCGGACAGAATCTTGTTGACTGCANTTTGATCAGTCATATCTGTCAATAGAGTGCACCACCGGCAATAATATCGCAAAGCGAATGGGTGGAAAAAGAACCACAACTGGTTTGCAGAACCACTGATCCCGACACAGCCAAAATCATGTTATCAGAAATATCTGCATCCAAAGATGTGATGAAGTTTTTCAAGACATAACGTTCGCGGAAAAATTCTTTCATCACCGACTTCAAAGATGGCAATTACGTTGCGATGATCATGTTCGCTGGGAGCACATCCTGTACGTGATCAAATCAGCATGGATGGGAGGGGAGTGCTCATTATGTGCTGGGGAGTGTGCACTATATGCCATCCAGCCAAGGCCAGACAAAGAAATGTCCGTTGTACATGCATGACCTGTCCATGGTGTGGAGTACCAAGATCCATTGTACAGTACGTCAGAAGTCGAGGGCAATAAAATGCCAGGAAAGGGTTAAAAGATGCAGCAATCTCTTGCTTCGTGCCACTGTATGCCACCGAGCCAAGGCCACAAAAAGAAATGTCTATTGTACATGCAAGACCTGACCGAACAGATGCAGAGTACCGAGATCCATCGTAGAGTACACCAGAAGCTGAAGATGATAAGAGGCCAGCCAAAGAGGTTAAAAGACGCAGCTATTGCGGAAATACTCCATGACTAAGAGACGTATTGATTAACGAATTGGTCCATTTGGCTCAGCTGCTAGGAGTCACCCAATACGATCTTAAACAATACCGAATTACATCATAATTAAATCCAGTGACTTTTCAACAAAACTGTAAATATTTGCCTGGCTAATAACCGACTATGTTTGCATGCGTTATCCGAACTCGAGACTGTATTAATGTCAGCGACGGAGAACAGGCACCTGCACGGTCTCAACCTACCACAGGAACAGTAGCAGCGGCAGAACACAAAGGCAAGTATTGATCAAGTAAGGGTGTGTAAACGACTTGCCATAGATTTCTTAGGGATGTTAGGATACGCAGTAACTGCTTTGTGTGAGTCAAAGAGACAAGAGCAGAATATCAAATGCCAGGCGGTGAAATGCTTTCGACTTGATAAATCTTTCTGAAGGGTACTTGTGTAAAGAAATGTGAATTTTAAACCTAAAAGTGCATCAGAAAGATCTTTGCGATTGCTTTTCAATGAATACCCACATGTGTGGGGGGCCGGGGGTGGGATTATATAAATGGCTGCTTTTGTGGGAGTCACCAAAACCTGAAAAATAGAAGTATCATCTGAAAGATCATCTTGAAAACTTTCTGTTGTTGTTGTTGGTGTTGGTGGTGGCAATGGTGGTGGGTGGGGTTAGAGTATGTCTGAATGGCTCTTTCTGTAAAAGCCATCTGAATCTGGAAGCTGGAAGAACCAACGGAGAGATTTTTTTGAGCCCATTCCAGCAAGTAGTCATGTCGAGTGGTTCAGAGTAAGCGAAACCTTTCTCTGCTTTCTACACTCTTCAGTTGGAGAGAGACACTTTTAATGTTTTAAATTTTTCTTGCCGAGAACGATATTTCTGCATCGTCAGAAAGAAACGAAATTACGGAATTGGAAACCAAAACCGAAACACATCGCAGTGGAGGACAATGGCAGAGCTCTGCCCCAGGGTCCAGGCAATCCTTTTGGGAGATGAATCACGGAGCTAGTCTACACATAATCTTTAATCGATCGCCTGACATGCACGTTTATTACAACATCGCCGCCTTAATACCACGCGAGATTGCGGAACTTCCACAGGAGTGTAGATTTATTGGAAACACTCGTGATGTTTTTTGATTTGAGTCCTCTATCCCTGCTTGTAAATTGAAGTTGGCTCCATATCCATCCAGGAACAAGACGAATTCTAGCGAAAAGTACAACCACCCTGTAGGCCAGAAGTACGATCTTGTTAGCCGAAAGACAAATCACCTTCTCTTTGCTTAATGATGACTCATGGACTTGGCTCCTTTGCCTGACAACCCGGGAATTTTCAGCCGAACCTCTAACATATGTCGGTGACTTTTACAGTCAAGGTCAAGAAAATAACACCCAGAATACCATGCAATGAACCCTTGTGATGCACACACCTGACAGAAAACGCACCAAGGACTCGGGAGATGTGTTTTGAAAACCGAGCTCAAGCTTACAAACTTTGTCAGTGAAATACATCAGCGACTGCCGAATTGAAATTGGACTGTGGTGATTGCAAAAGCTCAAAGAGGAGAGTGTGAATCTACGAAAATGCCAGAATGAGTTTGAAGCTGCAAACAGACACAGCTGTGTCTTAGGAGAAATCGTTACCATGAAGCCACCACAACAGCAGAGAAATAAATGTCCAATAATTTCAAATGTGCAAAAGGGTGTTTGATTGTACGCAAGGCTGAATAGAAAAAAATTTCAACCACCACCACGTCTGCCCCCACCTCTACACCTCCACGATGCAAATCCGAACGCTCCTCTGATAATCCCCCACCTGCCGAACGCGGCCATATGGATGCTACATCACACCTTAACGACAACGATAACGAGCCTACCTTTCAATAAACGACCGCTGCACACTTTGGCAAAAAAACAAACCACCAAGAAGCAAAAAGAAAATCTGTGAGAAAAATTCTGCCTACCTTTTATATGAAAATATTCAAAGCTATGCCGACGCCATTTTTGCCGTGCCGGTTCGTGAGAACCGCTAGCGAGCACTCTTCGATGGTTCCTCGCACGCATCCTGGTATCATGTGTTCTATTCTCTGCATCCTAGGTGTAGCCCATGCTAGCTCGACTAGCGCCGTATTCATTAGTAGTTGCACCAATTATATTGCACGGTACGCCGCATTAAGGCCGGGAATTTGCGCGTCTTTTGCATGGAATGTAGTTCCTGGACTAGAATATCATTATGATGAAGTTGGGATCAATGAAAAAGGCATTCTTTCAATTGTGCTCTGGAATATTGATATTGTAATGTACGGGATCGTCCATCTGGGTGAACCTTGCGGGGGTTGGGGATTTTTAAGTTAGCCTTCGCCATAGTATGGGGGGTGGAGATTTTTAAGGGAGGCTTGGCTGATATTTTTGAGGTTGGGGTGGGAGTTGAAAACCCTAAGGTCACCTTGGTCATATTCTGGGGTTGAAGATTTTTAAAGGTAGGCTTGGTCATATTTTGACTATCACATATGACAATACAATGTAGTTCACAATTGGACTTGAAATACTTGATAGCATTATCTATCAAAAAATTTTTTAAATGATTTTGTGATTTCTCTTGAGATTGTTACAGAGTTAACCAACCGAAGTTTAAAAGGAATTGTAATGTTAACGAATGTTTTTCCAAACCAATATCTCTCAATCTCTGAGAATTAGCATGCTAAAACATAAATGCTGTGTAAACATATGACATTGTCGTTACAACATTCACATCCCTATCTCTCTGTCCTCAGCAATGCAAGGAGGGATTAACAAATGTAAATTTTTCGCAACATGAATTTAGATTGAAAATCAATCTTTTTGTATTCTTCAGAAGCATCGGAAGTACCGTAAATGACTCAACAGGAAAAGCCCATGTGGATACGATAGTGGCCTTGCATAATTTTCGCAAGAGTGCCAAAATAGAGTGTGATAGGTCCAGATGCATTTCAAGCTTTTCCACATTTTCGTTTTTGAAAAGTAAACATCAAGTCATATCCGAATTTCACAAATCGTAAATTGTCAACCCGAACCACGGTCTTCCTCAGGCACTTTCTAGTAGAGACCCCAGAACTTAAGTGAATTCACTTCTGGGATCTCTACTTGCCTGAGGAAGACCCTGGTTGCAGTCGAAAATTTGCAACATTCGGAGACGACTTTATGTTTACTATCATTTTGTGTGTCGTTTTTTGTGCTCTATGTTGGATATTTGTTTTTGAAAAAATTGGCCCCGGCAGTGAAAGTGTTAGGAGGGTTACCCTTCCTCTCAAGTGAATGAAACGTGAAAGAATTGTAACAAAGGTTTGAAATCTGAGACGATGATTACATCCAAACTGATCCAAGTAGGTTTGGGGTTTGCAACTGGAGAATGCTCTTCAAATCAACTCAATAGCAGAGATAAGGCATTTGAAACAGGAAGACAAGATCTTTTCTCTGTCTTCAAATGCGCTGAGTCATCCAAAACCGCACCACAACCGAAAACGGTACGAAACCTGATATCATTCCCACCATCTTAGATACACCAGCATCTACATCGATTCTTCAGTTTCCTTAATTTTCAAATTTATCGCCATGGAAACGATACGATGCATCTCAGCATCTGATGAATAATTCACATACGAGGACCGCCTTCGAGATTGGGTCGTGTTATGCGGAGGGGTGTCAGGTTGCCACAGACGGTGGTGAAAGAAAAAGCCGGTTAAGACGCGAGAGTTCGGTTACGAAATGTTCTGATTGACAAGATCTGAAATGTACAGCGCTTCAACCAATCAGACATAAAACCAATCCCTGTTCATTTCCACATCACTGCCACTGCCACTGCCAAAGCCCATTTTTTGATCAACAAAGTATTAAATAACATACACGTACAGTGGACCTCTCTCAGCAAAACCTCTGCCAGCAGAGGACACCTGCAAACAAAAGACACCAAATTTCAGCCCCAAATTGGTCATTTCTTTTTGTTTTGACCTCTGTAATCAGGACACCTCTCAATCACTGAAAACACCTCTCAGTCCCCAAAGTGTCCGTGACAGAGAGGTTTCACGGCATATCGAATTTTCACGTTTTTCTACATTAATTATCGAAGGTCACGCTAATCACTTCGTTACATGACTGATTATAAAAGAATTCTGTTAATCGCAATTAATGAGCAATTAGTCAACGTCGCGGAATTCGTCAATTATGAGGGGATTTCGTCGCATAGAATTAACCCATCGTGATCTGAAGGGTACTGATTTAGAAACTGTGGCTCTAAGAAGAGCTCCTATTCTCTCTTGGTGCTAGCTT
>NMRB01000428.1:200733-273268 GCA_002633025.1 Notospermus geniculatus | reverse complement strand
AGTAACCAAAAGGTTTTTCCTCTGAATCATCAGACACTGAATAACTTACCCCCTTCCCCTGGGGGGTATGTGCTTTACAGATCAGCCAGCTGCCCACGTCCCCTCGTGATCAAACACACAAAAAATTACCCAATTCAACATATGTTGAATGCCTCAATACCTTCAGAAAGCAATACAGCCATTGCTTTGGAAATCTGAGAATACTTTATTCGTTTTTTCAAAACCTTCATCAGACATCACAAAATCCCTTTGATTCTGAGTCCAAAGGATGTCTGTATCATGTACCATGTCTATATCATATGTTTCTATTAAATTCAAAGTTGGAAAAATTCCGATTCAAAAAACTTTTATCAGTGTCAAGTTTCTGGAAAAATTCTGATGATGAGTCAGAGATTTTCCAAGTTAGAATGACATTCTATGTTGTCAATGGGTTCCAGGTAAGATCAAGATTATTTTCAAGGCCAGATGAAATTCCAAAATACATTGGAACCTCTCTATTAAGGACACCTTCGGGCCGGCCAGGATTGAGAGGTGTCCTGATTACAGAGGTAAATTGATGGAAATGATCATTTTAGGATGAGACTGCACAGCATGGAATGCTCAAATGGACCCAGGCATTAACCCTGTTAATACAGAGACAACACAAAATTCGGTGCTTTGGGTCGCCCAGTATAATGATAAATGGCGGCAACGTCTAGCCATGGAAACAATGAACTGATACAAGATTATCATGAGAACCTGAGTGGCCATCAAATCGATTGTGTTTACGGAGCAATGCGGTGGTCAGCCTAGTCGCCATTCATCAAATATGCATGGGCTCCGCATGTATTGGCCAATCACATGTAATCAGACGATAAGCTAAACCTGTTTGTGTTCTTCTATTAATATTTGATGACATACGGTCCAACATCAGATTTGTTGCAGATTTATTCAGGGGCGTAGGATTAAGGTAGAGGCGTGCGAATTAGGCAAAGGGTGGAAGTACACAGTTTCTCGGGCAGCAGTTTGAAATTGGCTACTTGTACAAGAATTTGTGAACCAAAGGATACTGACTTGTGGCCTCCATACACTTTGATTGACAAGTCGAAAATGGCATGATTCAGAAGACTTTTTTTTCAGGCGGCATTCAACAAAAGAATGGAAAATGCTATAAACTTCAAAAGTTTGTTGAATGTTGTCAGATGAAGTCGTCTTTGAACAACCAGTTTTTTGTCTTTCTCAATCAGTCTATGAAGACCTGTTTCCACGACGGCAGTTCCCCATCTTCTTGTTTTCCTGCCTAAGCTACAAACGCAAGAGCTGACGTATTAACCTTTAATAGCCACTGAAAACTTGGCTGGCAAAAGAAACCCCTAACCACCACACCAACTTGATTTCTGTGGAAATACCACTGCTGCCCTCCATCAACATAATGTGTAACTACACATTCATCCATAAACTACTTCAGTGACATTTTCTATTGTGCCCTTTCTTTTGAGGACATTTGGGAAATGTCCTAAAGCTTCCTTCCTAATAAAACAGACACTTCAGATTTCAAATGCTTCCTCAGAGAAGGATAATGCATGGTACCTTTAGTATACATTACACTTTTTAATCAGAAACAGCCAACTGACCCACGCGTCACTTCACCTTGCTTGTCATATCTGTGTAAGACGCTACCACACTGTCACGCAAACCGCAGAGTTACCAAAAATAGCCCTGATGTGACCTGGCATCCTCGCGAGAGTGGGTGTGGATCTGAAGAACGTATGATAGGCGACACCCGCAGGCGTGTGGGGGCCTCAATATCAAAAGGAATTAATTGCCGGTCTCAGAGTTGGATTTTTCACCTTCTCGTCAAGTACCATTGAGAGGAGGTTCGATCATTTGGGTCAATGATGTTTTTGGGGGCTCAAGTGATTTGGCAGCACGCCTTTGACACATTCTGTTCCAAGATCACCTTTTGGTGTATTTCAGTACACTGCTGGTGCTTAATTCTAGCACAGGTAAGTATGGAACGAGAAAGAAGTGAAAATTTCAACAAGGATTTATAAGGAAAATCGTTTACCAAGCAAAATACATGCTTAATTTCTGTAGTGTTTCTGCAAAATTCAACTGACAACCCCACACCAATCAAGACTTCCTTACTGGCCCTCTGGTTGGCATGTTGGTCTCCAGCCTGACCAAAGTTCTGAGCGATCAGGGTGGGCAGAGTGTTGGATGACCAATTGCCTCACATCGTCCCCATCACCAAAGTTCAGCTTTGTTGAGGGTGGCAAGACAGTGGACGGGCTACCCAATGCAATTTCACCCAGCAAATCTCAGCAATTCATAAACCTTTCTCTTCTTCATCCAAGGCTAAAGGATAAAGCTTAACAGCTCTCCTGTTACTGGGCTTTTAAACCGTCTACAAAACCTTCAGACGAATAAAAACACCATTTGATAGCAAATCCCTGCTGTCGTTCAATTCATGACATTTCACTATTGTCAACCAACAAAGCGGACGATTCTCCCAGAAGCAAAAATAATTTCCTACACAAATATCACTTTCGAACTATTTCGATTTGAAACCTACCAATTCCGACTCAGAAGCGAATCTGAATGCAAAAATACAGCGGTGGAGATGGTATAATTTTTACTCACAATGCATTAATATGAATCATGCATTTGACTGCACGGTTAATCGCGGAGTCAATTTTTCGAAATTGCGGCATGAATAGAGCCGGCAGAGTTGAAATAGAAACAGACGCTTGTGATAGAATAACGGAGCGATCCGTATTCAGATCCGAGATTCCGTGTACAGATCCGAGATCCGGTGCGGAGTAGGGGATGAGAAAGTAAGGTGGTAGTGGCACTATTAAAGTACACAGAAAGTGATACATTTGATCAGTTTTTTGATTTCTATGCAAGTTGTGATGTGGGACAAGGAACTTAACAGGCGTGGATCAGAGGGGGGCCATGGGCACACACTTCCCCTTTTGGCCAACAAATCTGTAAAATCGACACTGAAATTCTGGAATTTGGTGCAAATTTCAATATTCCTAGCACAAGGGCACCCCCTCTTCCCAAATCCTGGATCCGCCCCTCGCAATATTGGTGCCAAACCCTTGATGACGCAGTGACCACCCTAAACACCTCGACCGATCCACCCCCAAACTTTTTATGGTCAAAACCCAGTAAATAGCCACAGCTCAGTATCAAAGCAGTAATAAGTACAGAACATGCCAAGTCAACTAGAAAGGCCTTATTGATGAGAAATGGATCTCAAAGTTGTATAACACGCCTGGCTGGGCTGCAGAATTCGTGCAGACGTAATCTGTCTCCATCAATATAGGGACACTAAACGTATTACATGGATCAAACAAGGACTCAATATTTCTGGTAGTTTTTTCTTCGATGTGATACTTGCACATGCAAACGTGTGAAGCCTTGCACCAATACGGCCATTTTATTTTGCAGACCTGTCACTAGGCCTTCTGTACTTTAATTCCAGTACATGTCACTGCTCTTGAAGGATGAGGAGGATGTTTTAGGCTTCAGAGTTAACCCCCCTTCTTGTACGTTAGAGACCCTTGATAGCCGAGTGGTTATCACGTCCGCTCAGCTAACGGCAGGTCCAAGTTTGAATCCAGCCGGGGCCACATGAGATTTCATTCCCGGTTCTTCACGTCCGTCACATGGGACAGTAAGCCGTGGCACCTTGAGGGTACAATTAAACAGCCGACAAACTGACCTGAGAGTGTCAACCAACTCAGCGTCATAGTCCACGACCGAAGTGTATACCTACCTTTCGGTCATGACACTTTTTCCACTCCAAATCTGCCATTCGTTCCACATTTTTCACAAAAGCCCTTCAACTCATGTCAAACCCCTGATAAATTTTGATTGGCCTAATCATTTATAGAAGAGTGGGAGGAGAAGGAGCGTTTCAGTCGTTACTCCGGCAACGTTAGCGTTTGTTTTTGCATCCTTTGTACGCCCGCACCGTATTAAGATGTTGAGAACATCTCCAGATATTGTGAAATTGATTTTTCGCATAAAAATATCTTTGATCTGCTTCGTTAGTTGAGATCAGCCCTCCAACGATGAGGAGAGGAGAATTGATCAACCGTGTTCGAGAAATTCATGAAAAAATAGTCGTCTTTGAAACGCGCAATATCAGAATTATGGGTAGGCTTTGAGGCGGTTGTGGCGAGGGGAGATTATTCAAATTATTTTTGATGTGAATGTGGTGCGATTAGGGCATTGTATGCAGACAAGTTTCTATCAGCAACTTCCATTGCAATAACTTATCATGGTTCTGTTTGAAGCATTCATGGCTTAAATTCCTTCAATTTTCACAAGTCAAACGTCGTGATCCAGGGCATATTTATAAAGGTGGGAAAGTATCTACAGTCATGATATTTTCACTAACCACCACCAAGTTCTCCACAAGAGGAGCTATTTTGTGACCCGTGACAGCAAAATGAGTCTGAATGAGCACAGAAGACCCAAGGTGACACGAATGGTTTGTTGATTTCAAGAATGTCTGCCCATTGTGAAATTTGACTTGTCCATTTCTGTATTTTTTCTGGTGTCATCTTGAGTCTTCTTTCCGGCGCATTCCAACTCATTTTGCTGGCAGGGGTCACATTTCAATTTCAACTCATTAGGTATTCATACTTCATTTTATAAGCTAACTTCTTTGATGTGAAACTATGGTTTCCACTTGAATAACGTTTTTGCTCGAGGAAGCTATAGGGTGGATATCAGTCCGAAGGCTCTGGTTTCTGGTGACTTGGCCCATCGGAAAACGAATCCTTCTTGCTGATGTCTATACATACACATTTCCCTTTTGAAGTGAGTTTTAACTCATTGAGTGCCAAGTGTTGCCTATGTTATTTTCATGCAGTGCCCCTAGATAGTTCTTTTCGATCTTTTTAAAAGTATTGGATGATGAATGGATGTAACTGGGACTTGAACCTACAGCGTGATAAGTAGGTGGTGCTGACTGCATCCACTGCACCACTCTGATGGCACCAACATCTCCAACGGCAACGATCAGAAACTTCTGAAGAAATACAAGTTTTCCGAGCCATCACGAGAAACCAGACAGTTAATCCATTTTCTGAATTTGTCATCATTCCGAAATGTACCAATTCCATAATTTTGACACGGATTAATCCGGTGTACCGGTTGTCATGGCAACCAGATGACATCTTCAGTCATCTTTAAAACTTTAATGGGAAATTCAACGCCAGTAATTCCATTTGTGAAACTTCCTCCAACACTTTGAAGTTAAAACAGGTTTATTGTTTGGCGGGCATGTCTCCCGCCTGGCGTTGATGTCACTCCCAGCAGGGCTAGCACAAGTCAGGGACCCTTTTACACATTAACCGTTTCGCTACCACAGACTAGTTTACCGGTCCTTGATGCTGTGACCCTGCCATGGCATCACAAACGTAATGCACCCTCATCGTGTACAAAATTCTCAAATTGACGTAAACGAGAAAGATCTGCGCACTTCCACCGAAATCGCAACCATAACCTCGATCTGAAACTGAATGGCGTGTTGCAGAGAATCCCATGACAGTGACTTCGATGACGTTGCCTCAGAGTCGACCATTGGTGAATCATGGATTGCGTCACGTCAGCTGGTTTAAGATCGAGGTTGCGATTTCGGCGAAAGTGCGCAGATCTGCAAATTCGAGAATTGTCTATAGAAGAGGAATTTTTTAAGAATATGGTTAAACCCTTTCTTGAGAAACCCTGGAAAAGTCTATACCTCTCCCCTTCCCTAGTTTCCTATTCCCTAACAACTGAAGCACTGTAATTTCATTTTTCAGAAAAATCGACTCTTGTGACATGCTNTGAGGAGGATGTTTTAGGCTTCAGAGTTAACCCCCCTTCTTGTACGTTAGAGACCCTTGATAGCCGAGTGGTTATCACGTCCGCTCAGCTAACGGCAGGTCCAAGTTTGAATCCAGCCGGGGCCACATGAGATTTCATTCCCGGTTCTTCACGTCCGTCACATGGGACAGTAAGCCGTGGCACCTTGAGGGTACAATTAAACAGCCGACAAACTGACCTGAGAGTGTCAACCAACTCAGCGTCATAGTCCACGACCGAAGTGTATACCTACCTTTCGGTCATGACACTTTTTCCACTCCAAATCTGCCATTCGTTCCACATTTTTCACAAAAGCCCTTCAACTCATGTCAAACCCCTGATAAATTTTGATTGGCCTAATCATTTATAGAAGAGTGGGAGGAGAAGGAGCGTTTCAGTCGTTACTCCGGCAACGTTAGCGTTTGTTTTTGCATCCTTTGTACGCCCGCACCGTATTAAGATGTTGAGAACATCTCCAGATATTGTGAAATTGATTTTTCGCATAAAAATATCTTTGATCTGCTTCGTTAGTTGAGATCAGCCCTCCAACGATGAGGAGAGGAGAATTGATCAACCGTGTTCGAGAAATTCATGAAAAAATAGTCGTCTTTGAAACGCGCAATATCAGAATTATGGGTAGGCTTTGAGGCGGTTGTGGCGAGGGGAGATTATTCAAATTATTTTTGATGTGAATGTAGTGCGATTAGGGCATTGTATGCAGACAAGTTTCTATCAGCAACTTCCATTGCAATAACTTATCATGGTTCTGTTTGAAGCTTTCATGGCTTAGATTCGTTCAATTTTCACAAGTCAAACGTCGTGATCCAGGGCTTATTTATTAAGGTGAGTAAGTACCTACACCCTTGATATTTTCACTAACCACCACCAAGTTCTCTACAAGAGGAGCTATTTTGTGACCCGTGACAGCAAAACGAGTCTGAATGCACACAGAAGACCCAAGGTGACACCAATGGTTTGTTGATTTCAAGAATGTCTCCCCAATGTGAAATTTGACTTTGTCCATTACTGCAATTTTTTCTGGTGTCACCTTGAGTCTTCTTTCCGGCGCATTCCAACTCATTTTGCTGGCAGGGGTCACATTTCAATTTCAACTCATTAGGTATTCATACTTCATTTTATAAGCTAATTTCTTTGATGTGAAACTATGGTTTCCACTTGAATAACGTTTTTGCTCGCGGAAGCTATAGGGTGGATATCAGTCAGAAGGCTCTGGTTTCTGGTGACTTGGCCCATCGGAAAACGAATCCTTCTTGCTGATGTCTATACATACACATTTCCAGCCATAAAGAATTAGCGGAATCAGCGGATCTAGCGGATTTGGCGGATTCTGAATAAAATTGAATAAAATTTAATGATACATGTAAATGGAAGTTGATTAAGTAATACAATTTTTCAAGTGTTCTGTGTGCCACACAGATTATAAAGGACAGTGAAAATAAGCTTTTAGAGTGGTAATCCAAAGAGGGCAACGAAAATGGTTTGCAGGTCAGTTTAGCCAGTTGCTGTGCGCGATGTTGTTCCAGCTTTTCCTTCATAACTTGTGCAGCACACAGAACACTTGAAAAATTATTAATTTCCATTTATTATTAAATTTTATACAGAATCCGCTAAATCCGCCAGATCCGCTGATTCCGCTAATTCTCCATTGCCCACATTTCCCTTTTGAAGTGAGTTTTAACTCATTGAGTGCCAAGTGTTGCCAATGTTATTTTCCTGCACTGCCCCTAGATAGTTCTTCTCAATCTTTTTAAAAGTATTGGATGGTGAATGGATGTAACTGGGACTTGAACCTACAACATGATAAGTAGGTGGTGCTGCTGCGTCCACTGCACCACTCTGATGGCACCAACATCTCCAACGGCAACGATCAGAAACTTTTGAAGAAATACAAGTTTTCCTAGCCATCAAGAGAAACCAGACAGTTAATCCATTTTCTGAATTTGTCATCATTCCGAAATGTAGCAATTCCATAATTTTGACACGGATTAATCTGGTGTACCAGTTGTCATGGCAACCAGATGACATCTTCAGTCATCTTTAAAACTTTAATGGGAAATTCAACGCCAGTAATTCCATTTGTGAAACTTCCTCCAACACTTTGAAGTTAAAACAGGTTTATTGTTTGGCGGGCATGTCTCCCGCCTGGCATTGATGTCACTCCCAGCAGGGCTAACACAAGTCAGGGACCCTTTTACACATTAACCATTTCGCTACCATCGACCAGTTTACCGGTCCTTCATACTGTGACCCTGCCATGGCATCACAAACGTAATGCACTAGCGTCGTGTACAAAAGTGCAGTACGTGACATCATGATGACGTCAGGAAAGTGGTAAAAGTCGAGTTGGTCACCAATGCTACTGTTAGACGGGTTCAACTACACTATAGACAATTCTCAAATTGACGTAAACGAGAAAGATCTGCGCACTTCCACCGAAATCGCAACCATAACCTCGATCTGAAACTGAATGGCGTGTTGCAGAGAATCCCACGACAGCGACTTTGACGACGTTGCGTCAGAGTCGACCATTGGTGAATCATGGATTGCGTCACGTCAGCTGGTTTAAGATTTAAGTTTAAGTTTGTGGTTGTTGCAATTTCGGCGAAGTGCGCAGATCTGCAAATTTGAGAATTGTCTATAGAAGAGGAATTTTTGAAGAATATGGTTAAACCCTTTCTTGAGAAACCCTCGAAAAGTCTATACCTCTCCCCTTCCCTAGTTTCCTATTCCCTAACAACTGGAGCACTGAATTTCATTTTTTGAGAAAAATCAACTCTTGTGACATGCTATTCAGGTCTTAAAACCCCTACATCAGACCACGCGGGAGATCCAGTTTCCTCCTACATCAAATATTTCAACACCGCACCTTCAACTCTATAACAATGTCACTAAAAGTGCATCAGTTGACATCTAAATAGACATTGGACATTCCTCAGTTCTTTCTCCATGGNGCTAATGTCGTTTTTTTCATTTTTAGAGCCAATAGATGCACCGTCACCGATCATAATCTGGTCCTTTTTTCATCCTTGCCGATGCTTTTACTTCAGATTTGTACACCATTGCTTAGTGCATTTGTATTGCAAAATTCAAGTAAAAGCATTTGCTAGTCTTTATTCATATGACCCAATATCATGAAAGACGTTGCCAACTTACCCCATCTCCGATTCCTGCGTCAGTGACCGTCACACCCTGGAGAAGTCTGGACTTGATATCATCTGAAAGACACAACAACAGATCATAAGACAGGGATTGAAATCAACAGTCAGCCTCTGCTTCTCATGATGTTGGTATCAACATGCCATTTGCACCTGTCCTCAGGATCCAAAGAAGACTTGTTCAGAGACTTCCAAATGTTCCCCTCAGTGACATTGGGAGTGTTCACTGAGGGACTGCAGAGAACAACTGGTTACCTCAGGATTCTCTGACACAAATCCAAAGTAGCCTATCTTGCTAAGTGACTAAGGGCCGTATTCACGGGTCGCATTTTAGCCTAAAGTATAGCTTAAGTTAGACTTTCTCTATGCTTGAAGCATAGAGAAAAGTTGGACTTTAATGAAAGTGTGACCCGTGCATATGGCCCATAGACTGCCTTTGATAGCGCAGTCCCTTTTTGCTCCTTTTCTTCCCTTTTCCCACTAACCCAATATTCCGACTGAGTCAAAGACATCCAGGTCAGATCTGAACTTCTCAAAACAGCTGGACAAGAACATTCTGCTATAAGACAAGTAGACCTAGAACAACCATCAGTTGATATCAAGATCCCAAGTTCCATTAGCCCGTCTAACAATCTTGTCTCTATCCAAGGTCCTTTAATATCTTGAAAACAACCCATGAAAGCTTGAACACAGGACAAAAAGCCATGCTGGGTTTTATCTATTGGTCCCTGGCGATGTCACAAGCCTTCAACCACCAACTATCAAACACCCAAGTATCGTAAAACAAGTTGAACCAAATGGACCACTTGAAAACAATCATCAGATATCACTGCCAATGTTCAAAAGACTCTGTTGACCATTTCAACAATAATTCTGCTTTCAGATTCAGAAGACGAGAGCATGTCCTCCCGACTTCAAAAGCCGAATTACCTATAATAACCGCTGCGGCTCAGCGAACGCCGATTTCCAGATGTTCCGTAATGATTACTACTCGGCCAAAGCTTGTAGATCATTTTGTCCAAAGTTTGCGGACCGGTTTCAGGAAGGAGATGATGACTGTAACTTTGATGATGGACGGTGCAAACATCTACGGACTTCCTGTTGGATGGGTCCGGGAGGTTTGGTCATTGCGGACTTCCTACCATTCCGATAAGAGGTCAAGGGCAGGTTTGAGATCATTTTGGATAGACGATGGAAAGAATCCAATCTTTCAGTGACACAGTCAAACAGCAGACCTCATCATATGGACAGGTTTCCATCCTTTCTCATGATTAAAGGACACAGTCGAATAGCCAACCTTCAGGACAGGTCATCAGGCAGGCCTTTTTGGTGATGACTGTGATGATTTGTATTTTGTACTAGATTTTTCCGTCAGGGCCGAAGCCATAGCATTATTGGCCCTGGTAAGTACGGAAGAGGCCATATCAAGCTATTCATGTTCCTCACTTGGATGGGGTCTTTTACTTGCCCTTGCAAAGAAATAAACAAGGCTCCATGGCTTACTGTCCCATGCGACGGAGGTAAAGAGCCGGTAATGAAATCCCGGGCTGGATTCAAACCCGGGACCTGCCGCATGGTAAGCAGACGTGATTACCACTCGGCTATCAGGGCTCTTCACTGTGATGGTTAGGCCTAATATAGAAACACCTTGTCTCAAACGCATTACCGATGTTACTTCCAGACTGTCAGTTTAATCCCATCCCATCCACCTGCGTGCTGACAGCCGTCCTCCTCGGGAAGACCATCTACCACAGCAGGTGGCCGCATCATCGTGGTTAACTATCTGAACCCATGGCCAATAAAACCGCATAGAAGTCCAAAAGGATATCGTACAGATGAAGGGTCACTGATGTCCAGGGGCAACAGAACGCCTCGGTGATCTCCAATTTGAACTAATGTAGGCGAGGTCATTAGCTGTGGCTTTGGAGGACAAAGTATTGGAGGAAAGAGAGTGAAAGACAAAGACGAATGGATGAGGATCAATTTTCGTCCTGCTTGGTATAAGTAAGAGGAAGGGCAAAGTGGCAGAGATGGATATGGATCCGGTGCTCCCGCCTGCACAACAAACAAACAAACACGACAGTGAGGGTGGCGGGTGCTCTTGCTGGAAAAACCAAAAGAGCAGCAAGAATCAAGTGTCATCGCCTTGCTTGGTATGACAGGTCGGGGTTTGCCGGTACTCTCACCAAGAAAACCATGAAGGACGAAGACCACCCTGCCCAAGGAACGTGAATCTTCGTCTTCGTTGTTGCAAGACAGGTGAGGGGTGAGGGGTACTCTTGCTTCGAAAACCATGAAAGACTCAGGCCGTTGTGTAAAAGTAGATTCACACAACGAAATGTTTTTGAATCTTCACTTCGGAAGTTTCTAGTATGTAGAAAGTCCTAAATTGATAACCGAAAGCTGCTTCATGGGACAAGCCACCAGATCCTAACCGCCGACTACAGGAAGTCACCCAGTCACCGCCAGCCATTTTCATTACACCATCACTGCAGCGGTTTCCGCGACAACAAAACAATGATTAGGAATAATGTGAATTTTGATAAACCATAACATCGTTCATTAATAAGTCATTATGTGGTTCTCAACGGGCCGTCTGATCGTGGCCATGAATGACCAAGATGTCTGCCTGACGCATGGAAATGAATCTCTGACCGATAACTAATGCGTTATAATGGATACTGAAAGGTAATGGCCTCCTTTTGATTGTGGCGGGGTCTCGGAGGAGCCAGCGTTGCATGATGGGAGGAATATTCATCGTCGTCCGCCATTGCCATCAGAGCGGCACAGTGAAAATCACTGTCTGTCATTCGGTCTGATTTCTCAGCATACTGTAGATTTCTCGGGAGCTCCAGTTTCCTCCTGCATTTGATCAAGATTGATAGTGACTTTCTTAGACCAAATCATCTAATGCATAGCTCTCAACAAACTCAAAGCAATGTTCAAAAGGAATCAAAAACAGGAGTAATCTGCTTGCTTCAAATGCAACGAAAACTCAGCATTTCAAAGAAATCAGAAAAAGATGATTTTGCCGATAAGAATTCAGCTCAAACTAAGAGAGACTCGTGTCAAAGTGATAAGTATTATTGGAAACACGGTATAGATCTGTCTTTTATGTCCATCAAACGCCGCCGATTCATCAGACGGTAGTATAAGTAAATAGGAAAAGTGTTCAAACGGCCGTAAATAGTCGGGAGATATGACTGGGCATACACGGCAGTAATCCCATCCAACGGGTCTGTTTGTCGACCTTTCAAGTAATTATCGCACTCACTAAACAAATATGGCGGATGATGAGTAGCGTTGATAAGTTCTCAACGCTAATCAACGCTGTGCGATCTGTTGACGAACCTCCGACATCCCCGGTGACACGTTAGGGAGAAGCCATTATCTGCGTCCCCGGGGAGCATCCATTATGTGGTGTCCCGGGTGACATGTTGGGGTCATTAATTATGCATGTGCACCTTGAGGTTGGAAGGTTTGACCGTTGGGGAGGAATCATTAACCGGGATTCAGGGGAGCATTCATTATCTGATGCAAAGAGCGATCATCACACATTTGCAGTATAACCAGATCCAAATCAAATATCCCAACCACCCAGTCCTGTGGTTGAAATCATTGCTATTTTTGTCAGGTCTTGGAATCAGGAAATGTGCCCCCATTACTGATACACCCATCCTCCCACAGCAGGGCTTTTACCGCGCTCCTCTTCATCCACTCACACCACTATATGTGCAAGTGAATGAAGAGGAGCGAGACCAAAGCCCTGCGTTCGGAGCATGTGATACACCAATCTACCACTTTTCTAGAGTTTCAGATTGTAAAGTTCCACTTGAAAAAGACCCCGGTTGGGGTCGAAAATTTGTGAATTCTGGAGATTGACTTCTTGCTTATTATCATTTTGTGTGTCAATTTTGTGTTATTCTGTATCTTGAATCTACCACCGCATTCAACAAAACATTATAGAACACGGCTACAATACAAAGACTGCAATACGACCAATCTCAAGGTCATAGTGGTGCCTGCTTTCCATCGTGCCCATCACCAATATTTTTCCTTTGATATCCGAGGACTATTATGAAGGCACAACATGCTCAAGATTCTCTGATCTCCAAGAACTCCTAACAACATGATTGAAAACCGTGTACGACTTGGCCAGACTATTTGATCCCAATAGCACGGAACGTCGACGTGGTTTCGAAATCAGATACAGCTCTCGTTGAAATGCTGATTGGGACAAAATAATCCTTTGAAATTTCGATCATTTCCGCTGCAAGATTGAACGATTCTTTATTGAACTTCATTCCCATCGAGAGGTGAGCTCGTCGTTCAATCAAGGGTCCGTCCATGATTCATCTTTATTTGTCGTTGCAGAAGCGGAAGGAGCGACCATCTTGTATCTCGTCGCATCCTCCTATTGACGTCGACAGGAAGTGGGCATATTTGAGCTTGATGGAGAAGATGAGCAACCATCATGGCTGCCTAGTTACAGTAATGACGAATTGGTCACACGTCTTTGGGATATTTTCTTAGCAATTTTGAGAAATTGAAAAGAAACAGTTGAGAAATTGAACAGAAATTGAAGATTAAGGGCATTGTTATTTCTAATTTTCCAACTTTTGACTTCACAGTACAAACCGTTCAACTGCTGCAACACATTACTTTATTTTTATTGTAAGATTGTTGATTGGTAAGTTTCATGCGAATGTGTTCGAAGAAAGGCCTGAATGAGTCAAGAGAGGGCCATCTGCAACAGTTCCACGAATTCTGGGCAGGTACTTCCCAAGGTTGCTGACTTTGTGACACCTCCTTATGGCATGATGGTCACGGAAAGGCAAGAAGTATGCAGCCTGATATGCAGGTTGAATAATTCATCAAAGACAAATACAGGAACACAGTACATTTGAGAACTGTTTAATGAAAGGTGGAATACTTGATGAGCGTCTCAGAATGGCCATCGCTGGCACAGATGTTCAAGGTCTTCACACGAAGTCTGGTACGTGATGAAGGTTGATGAGGTTTCTGCGTGGAGTACCGCCATTTGAGCAAGGTCACTCCCCAGTCAATATCTGAAGACAAATCTTCGACCTTGGTCCCATTAGGTAGTGTTAATCAACAGTTCATAAGACTTAGGGCCTACAAGAATACAAATCTGCTCATTTCCAACTTGGGAGATGGGGCATGGTGTGTACATGTGGTGGCAGTGTCCGGGTAGGCGTAGCTTGCATATGTGATTGTACAACATTGGTTGACAACCACATCTGTATTAGATTTGTCCGTCAGGGCCGAAGCCATAGCATTATTGACCCTGGGGTAAGTACGGAAGAGGCCATCTCAAGCTACTCGTGTTCCTCACTTGGATGGGGTCTTTTACTTGCCCTTGCAGAGGCACAAGGTACAAGGCACCACGGCTTATGTCTCATGTGATGGACTGAAGAGCCAAGGACGATTAATCCTATGTGGCCCGGGATTTGAACCCCGGACCTGCCCTGGCTTTGCGGATTGATAGCCACTATGCTATCAAGGCTGGGTCATCAACATTAGTCCCAATCTCTCTCACCAAGGAATGGTTTTTTTCAAACCCCTGGCCAGTAGTGGGAGTTGTCCCCAAAGTGCATCTTCCACATTTGGCACCTCAAAACTAGACTCCCGACAATTTGAACAACGGAGGTGACCTTGAAATGCCTCCTCTGACACTACACTGGCATTTCAGACCAACCATGTCAATTGGAAATGTCAATACTGACAGCTGCACTCCCGACAAATCCCCGACCTTGGATCCCCGACCTTGGAAACGATCGCCAAACAGATCATCCGCTCAAACCAAGATGAAATCTACTGACCATGAACAGGCTATTGTTGTCCCGGCGACCACACGGTTATAACCTGTCGTTTATGGACGGGTTCTGACAACGTCCACCGACAACCAATCTGTCATCGTCTACATCGATATACTTATTATTCATGCACGATTTATCATGAGTAGTAATGATCGCATTTATCATGGTGTTGGCGGCATCCTCAGCTGGCCGGTGCTCGTCGTGATAAGGCAGGACGGCATGTACCCAATTCAACATACACCAGCGCTACCCATGTTCAGGGCTGAAGTATTAAATGACTCATGGACGCAAAGGCTTGAAAGAAGAGATGTTAGAATCTTCTCACCACCTCTCTTTTTTTATACAGAAGCGCCTTCGCCGACAGTGCCATATGTTGCAGACCACACTGGCTCTTCCCCATGAAAGATAGACATTCTTCCATTAAGCCCAAAGTCCCAGACATTAGGCTCAGGGCCTAACACCTCCTATGTACGACAACAGATTCAAAATCTGAAAACCAATGCTCTACGCCAGACAAAGGTTTAAGTCCCTTTTGAAGGATCCTACCTCTAGCAAGAGGATGAGCTCCTCCCACACTTAGGTGCTGGTTTGTGACCTTCAGGACATGGTATCTGCAAACAGATGTTTCTCATAGCGGAGACTGCAAAGGAGCCACGTTGCAGTATCATCCACTGGTAGCCCCAGCTCCTTCAACTCTTCGGGTACTGTCCGGATTAACTGGCCTTCATACCTCATGTCGCATGGTGACAGTGTCCGCAAAGAGAGGTTCTACTAGAGGAGGGTGCGAAGGAATCATGTTGTATCTACAACCCACTGACACTGGCAGCCCAAGCTCCTTAAACTGTCTGGGCACCCTCAGATATACTGGCCTTCGTACCACTCGTGTCTCATGGTGAAAGTGTCTGCAAAGAGAGGTCCAACCAAGAGGAGGCAGTGAAAGAGGCACATTTTAGCTACAACGCATTGACACNCCCTGGCCAGTAGTGGGAGTTGTCCCCAAAGTGCATCTTCCACATTTGGCACCTCAAAACTAGACTCCCGACAATTTGAACAACGGAGGTGACCTTGAAATGCCTCCTCTGACACTACACTGGCATTTCAGACCAACCATGTCAATTGGAAATGTCAATACTGACAGCTGCACTCCCGACAAATCCCCGACCTTGGATCCCCGACCTTGGAAACGATCGCCAAACAGATCATCCGCTCAAACCAAGATGAAATCTGGCCATGAACAGGCTATTGTTGTCCCGGCGACCACACGGTTATAACCTGTCGTTTATGGATGGGTTCTGACAACGTCCACCGACGACCGATCTGTCATCGTCTACATCGATATACTTATTATTCATGCACGATTTATCATGAGTAGTAATGATCGCATTTATCATGGTGTTGGCGGCATCCTCAGCTGGCCGGTGCTCGTCGTGATAAGGCAGGACGGCATGTACCCAATTCAACATACGCCAGCACAACCCATGTTCAAGGCTGAAGTAATGACTCATGGACGCAAAGGCTTGAAAGAAGAGATGTTAGAATCTTCTCACCACCTCTCTTTTTTTATACAGAAGCGCCTTCGCCGACAGTGCCATATGTTGCAGACCACACTGGCTCTTCCCCATGAAAGAGAGACATTCTTCCATTAAGCCCAAAGTCCCAGACGTTAGGCTCAGGGCCTAACACCTCCTATGTACGACAACAGATTAAAAATCTGAAAACCAATGCTCTACGCCAGACAAAGGTTTTAAGTCCTTTTGAAGGATCCTACCTCTAGCAAGAGGATGAGCTCCTCCCACACTTAGGAGTTGGTTTGTGACCTGCAGGACATGGTATCTGCAAACAGATGTTTCTCATAGCGGAGACTGCGAAGGAGCCACGTTGCAGTATCATCCACTGGTAGCCCCAGCTCCTTCAACTCTTCGGGTACTGTCCGGATTAACTGGCCTTCATACCTCGTGTCGCATGGTGACAGTGTCCGCAAAGAGAGGTTCTACTAGAGGAGGGTACGAAGGAATCATGTTGTATCTACAACCCACTGACACTGGCAGCCCAAGCTCCTTAAACTATCTGGGCACCCTCAGATATACTGGCCATCGTACCACTCGTGTCTCATGGTGAAAGTGTCTGCAAAGAGAGGTTCAACCAAGAGGAGGCAGTGAAAGAGGCACATTTTAGCTACAACGCATTGACACTGTGAGCCCCAGCTCCTTAAACTATCTGGGCACCTCAAATATGCTGGCCTTTCTACCTTCGCGAGGTGAAAGTATCTGCAAAGAGGTTCTGCCAAGAGAAGGCTACGAAAGAGGCATTTTGTGTTTTGTGGCGAGGTTATCTGCAGAGAGGTCCAACCAAGAGGAGGCAGTGAAAGAGGCACGTTTAGCTACAACCCATTGACACTGTGAACCCCAGCTGCTTCAGCTGTCTGGGCACCCTCAGATGTGCATGTGCTGAGAGAGGTTCTGCTGCGGAGGCACGCTGTATCTAGAACCCATTCATACTGGTATCCCCAGCTCCTTCAACTGTCTGGGCACCGTCAGATATGCCAGCCTTGGTTGTCTCTTGCACTAAAATCAATATGGCCACTACAATACCCGGACACTGAGGAGGCGATTAGGGCGGTTAAGAAGATGAATCTCAGACATCTATGGCTGTGAAAGGGCCATCATGGAATTATGGGTCGTGAGGAAATTTCGCAAGGGCAGTTTTATATTGAATCAGCGGATGGCTGCAGTAGTGGTTTAGCGAGTGTAAAATATGTGACCTGAAGTAGGCACACGTCACTGGTCATCAGTTTACTCAACTATTATCACTGCTATCCACTACTGTTGGTCATTTTTGTCAACCTTTCAGCTGTTGTGGTGTAAGCCGTTAACCCTTTCCTCGGCTGCGGCACGCGCCTACTTTTGTAGATCGGTCAGATATCTAAAATTGGAGAGGCAGGGGCAGCAAATGTTGACCTCTGTAATAAGACATGTCTCAAATACGGACAAACATTCATCAGTGCAAAAAGGTCTACTTACAGAGGTTCTATTAGAGGGACTGATGTCAACGCTCAGCTGCTCTATCAGATCTCATCAACAGTATCATCATCCCGAAAGCGGATTCCGCCCTATACCCTCCGCCTCCAAACCTGATGAACCAGACTAGGCCTCCCAAAATACCACGTGTACTTTAACTTCCACCCTTCTGAGATCAGCTTGAAGAGTATAATCATTGGCATTTCTCATACACAATTGGCTAAGCTGGTAGGATTACACAGAGCTAAAGTATGTGTTGTCGATGGGATGATACGGAATTACTTAGCAAAGGTTTTGAAAACTCTAAGAATGCTAGAAAACAACAAAATACTCGAGAAAGTTTGAATATGTTGAAGAATTTATGATCTACTATGGGCCATGTGCCAAACAAAGATTATCTTGAACTCAGGTTGAGCAACAACTTTTCAATTGTTCAGGTTTGCCAGGGCATGATGTGACAATGGAAAAGTTGTGGCTCAACCTCAGTTCAAGATAATCTTTGTTGGTGCATAGGCCCTAAAAGTTTGTTGTTGACTTTACAAACACCCATATCTTCAAAATTTTTGCGCTAACCACAGGATATTGCAGAAAACTATCAAATTGGATTGAAAATCTTGAAAAGATTGCAAATCTTGAAAAAATTGAAAATCTTGAAAAGACTGAGGTCTTAAAGTTTGCTGAATGACTCACATTGGCTTGTTAGGCCTCGTCTTGTTTCTTTTCAAAGAAACGCAAACAAGAAGCAAGAATTAATCTAGTGATTCTACCCACATGGCAACGAAAATGATCCGTCAGAAAGTTTTGCCGATTCTCGAGACAAGTGTTATTTCTCGTGACTTCCTTCATTATCTGAAGCATCAAAAGTGCTAATTATGGAAAGACAAGATAGTAAAGACCCACTGGCAGTTTTCTTCTGTTGCCATGACGATTGGGCTTTGATGTTAAAGCAATCACACATAACTATCTCAAGAAACAACCTCCACAAGATAGGAGAGTTGAGGGCTCTTCTAATCACCGTTGGCACCCCGCAGGAGAAAGTCAAAAAGTTTGTCCAAGTCTTTCAAGGGAATTATGTCTGCAAGTTGATTTGCATATGAAGCCTTCTTTCTATCTACACTTTTAACATTTTTTTTGTGAAAACTTTAGAGCTCAAAAAGTTTGTAAAATCTCATGATTTACAGCATATTGTCTGACTTTGACAAAACATAAAATAGTTTACTAGTATCTCGTCCACAGAAATTCACCCCTTGATCAAGAGATGAGACTTCCGACAAAAAAGTGAAAAAGCACAAAAAAGCCACTTTCAAAACTTGAATGAAACACACCTCACATCATTATTTTCCCATTTTTTCTCAGAACCAAACAAAATCTGATAAGTTTACAACATTTTCCCACCGCTAAAAAATCTACCGCACAAGTCACAAGGTCCGTATTTATGTTTAACAAAGCACACTTCCTGTAATTAATTAACCACTGGAGTTGTAATTAGGATCGTTATGAAAACAGTATCATCTTATCTGATCATACTGCCATCTCAAATTTCATGTTCAACATGCAATGATGCTAATATGTGAAAGTCATCCCCCTTCATGTTTAATGGCTTGGGATATTAGTGATATCATATGTATAATTTTGGTAATTTAAGATCAACAGATGACAGAGTAACTTNTTGAGGGCTCTTCTAATCACCGTTGGCACCCCGCAGGAGAAAGTCAAAAAGTTTGTCCAAGTCTTTCAAGGGAATTATGTCTGCAAGTTGATTTGCATATGAAGCCTTCTTTCTATCTAAACTTTTAACATTTTTTTTGTGAAAACTTTAGAGCTCAAAAAGTTTGTAAAATCTCATGATTTACAGCATATTGTCTGACTTTGACAAAACATATAAAATAGTTTACTAGTATCTCGTCCACAGAAATTTACCCCTTGATCAAGAGATGAGACTTCCGACAAAAAAGTGAAAAAGCACAAAAAAGCCACTTTCAAAACTTGAATGAAACACACCTCACATCATTATTTTCTCATTTTTTCTCAGAACCAAACAAAATCTGATAAGTTTTCAACATTTTCCCACCGCTAAAAAATCTACCGCACAAGTCACGAGGTCCGTATTTATGTTTAACAAAGCACACTTCCTGTAATTAATTAACCACTGGAGTTGTAATTAGGATCGTTATGAAAACAGTATCATCTTATCTGATCATACTGCCATCTCAAATTTCATGTTCAACATGCAATGATGCTAATATGTGAAAGTCATCCCCCTTCATGTTTAATGGCTTGGGATATTAGTGATATCATATGTATAATTTTGGTAATTTAAGATCAACAGATGACAGAGTAACTTTTCCGAAGATTGTAGGCCTGATTGTTAAGTGGTAGAGATTCATATTACCATGGTAACCCTTTTACTGTCAGGGACAATTTCACTGAAAAGCTCTGATGAGTGCTTTCAAATGGGCACCTGTTTGAACCGGTAGTGCTTTCAAATGGGCACCTATGTGAACCAGTAGTGCTTTCAAATGGGCACCTGTTGGAACCAGTAGTGCTTTCAAATGGGCACCTGTGCAACAAGGTTTTTGTAAGATTTAAGGATCTGGTTGGTTTATCTGCGTTTTAGTACAACTGTCACTGGTAACGAACTGGCTAAACTGACTTGGTGTAAACTACCATCCAGTTCTAAACTTGAATATTTCAATTTGTTGCAAATGACAAGTGCCAGTATGAATTTCCAACCATTTGCCCAACGGTGGTGTTGATATTAATGGTATAGGTGTGAATTTCAACTTTACCTCCAAACGAAAACCTTCTCGCACAATTAGTCATATAAAATTCGCACCATCCCCGCGGACCAAGGTGAGAATATGCAGCCAAGCGAACTGTGATAAATTCGCGCCCAATCATACCGCAGGGAGGAGTACGCATCATGACTTATGGCGTCTGGGCCCAGGAACCTCCCACGGGCATGATTCTAATTTGCAAGTTATTGATGGCCGGGTGCACAGTTTGCAAACATTTCATACGGAAGATAGCATAGGGAATGCCTTGAGGTGGAGGCATGTAGAGTGACGGCGTGATCACAGGACGCGGAATGTGATGGAGGACGGAATTAAACCTGGCACCAGCAGTGCTGCTCATGGTAATAGATGTACAGGCCTGGAAAAAGCAAATGGACTCCTGCAGCCAATGTCTCCAGATGTGTCGCAGAACCAGGATCATTTATTTATTTATTTAACTCTTTTGTTGCCAGTGACCAATATCATTACTGCTGAACCTATTAAACCCAGAAATCTTACAGAAACCATGACACATACATGTAGGTATTCATTGGAAAGCTCTCACTTAAAGCTTCACTTCCCAGTGGCGCGAGGTTTATCAACGATGTGGTTTCAGGTGTCTTTCAAGCATTCATGAGCCGTGCCAACAAAATTCGCCGGAATGCGCAGAGAAGAAGACCCAAAGTGCACCAATGGATTGTTGATTTCAGTATTGTCTGGCCATTGTGAAATTCGACTCAATTTCTAGAGTTGTTCTCTGGTGTCATCTTGAGTCTTCTTTCCGGTGCATTCCGACTCATTTTGCTGGCACGGGTCAAATTTTTCTCCCAACTTGGCCAAGACAGTGAAAGAGTGAAGCTGGAGTCTCTCCAAAGGTGTCACAGCATTCTGCTCACTTAATTGCACAAGTAACATTCGGATAACAGACAGGCCAAACGGCTTGACAGTATTCTGAATCATGCAGCCAGCATGATATTGACAAACAGACTGATTTGCATACTGTACAAGATTGACCAATAAGATACTTGGCTGCTTTTGTCAATGGATTATGAAAGTAACAGAAGTTACACCAACCAAAGCCTTTCACAGTAGAGCAATGGAGTAAAGGGAGATTAGAAGGACAATACATCAAACAAGGAAACATGGGGAGCTATGAGGGAGAGGGAAGTTACAGAATATGATTGAATAAGACCATAAGAGCCAAAGCATATTCAAACCTGGCCGTACGTAACCAATTTGGCACGTTTTTGACCTTCCCAGCAGCGCACCTCGGCAGACTTGTGGCTGTCAAATTGCCTCTAATTCTCTCTCACAATCGCAGAAAGATCTCAGAATTATTGGCCAATCACAACCCTACGCTGTCAAGTCCGCACGCACTGTGTCATCACCAGGCACGCTGACGTGACAGCTGTGAAATCAAGATTTTACATGTCCTGATGGATCTCGAAATGTTCTGATCCGCATCAATATCAGGTGCATATAAAAGAAGGAATCGTCCTTTGAAGACCGTCATCATCATATCGAGGACTCTTACAGATTGTTAAGATCTTCAGGCCAAATGTACCACAGGCACAAGAAGACAGAAAGGGAAAGGGACCAAATGGTGACGTTACAACTCATGGAGTAAATCCCACCCCCTCAAAATTGTCTGTAAAAGTCATCTCCGAATTTCGCAAATTTTCGACCCCAACCGGGATCGAACTCAATTTTTTATCCCCCAGATGATATTCGCAGTCAATAGACCAGGAAATCATCTTCCACTCCTTGGATAGCTATGACCTTCAAGGCTATCTAAAGGTCACAAGTCATATCTTATTCCATCAATATCTGTGACCTTCCCATACACCTAAAGGTCACAGAATACACACGGGCATATCACAAATCTGGTCAACTCACTGCGGATGAGATTATGTCGACTTGTTCGCAAAATGCACGCAAATCACGAGTGAATCAGATGCCGGCCACGGAGGGGCAAGCGAAAATATGATTACCCATGATGCAGTTGGATTAGACCCGAAATAAGATCCAATAAAAACATGTCAACGCGATTTTTTTTCGTCTCGCAGCTGTTTATCAGAAGGCTCCATGTCAGCTATATAATTCCCATTGCTCTTTAAAGACAGGATCAGACTATGGTTTTTTGCACGAATATGGTGTTTTTGCCCGTAATTTCTGCTCAGCATGGAAACTCAATTATTGCTTGATTGGATAGGACAGTGTTTTTTCACCTTTGACCTCTTTTTGTGCATGATGACAGCGTTGATTGGTGTCAGTTTTACACCTCTGGCAGCAGTGTAAATACCCTCCTGCAAAAGTACTTGCAGCTCATCCAGTTTCCTCCTACAATGAATGACCATGCTGATGTGATATGTAGGGATATCTTAAGGTTAAATCATAACCAAATCTTTGCAGATCATCAACGCAACTGACATGACACCCTGCTGCTAGGCAATCTTTCCCTGACAAGTGTTCCAATCACTCCTACTCTCACGGAAGGGAGCGTAGTTCAAAGGGCGAAGTTACTGTAGGCCTTGATATGTCAACATGCTAGGCCTAACTTATGCCAAACTCAACTGAAGAGGGATCACATGAGGGACCTTCTGGCAGGATTTCCAGCAGCTTTTCAGAAGTTTCGGTTGCCAAACTTTCTGAAGAAATCAGTTGGATCCAAAATAGACAATCTAACTTACATGTATGTATTTTTGGTTGGATCCATGTGCACAGAATATGAATTTAAAATTGCATATTGTAAAACCCATTCTTGAATCCCGATTTTCCACCCTTGAAAACAACCCCATGTAATAGAATCAGGAAAGGCACCTCTGACTCCTACCAATCATGAAAATTGAATTTCCTCGAGCAAATTACTTAACTAAGTCATCTCAAACTTGCTACAGTTAGATTACAACTGACTCGTGACCCAATAAATATTCCTGCCATGGATGCCAAATCAAAGATTATTAACCTAGGAAGAAAATTAAATGAGCATCTCGCTGGGACAAGAATTCGAAAAAGTTACAACTGTTGGAGGAATATTAGTACAGCAGAATTCGCACTCTTGAGAAAGTTCGAAAAACACAGCAAATTTCAAAGAAAATACTGTAGTTTCACACCTAGACAGTCAGTCAACAATATTCAGGCTTGACCCACAGGTAATAACTATGCAAATTGTGCTAAACTGACCAATGGCATGTAGACTTTTGACAAGTCTCTTGATTGCCAGGCCAAGGCCTGCCTGCTGTCAATTTCGCACAATTAAAATAGCTGACATTCATTGTTGTCACTCAATGAAATCGTCAGCTGTGACAGCCAATCGGTTGGAACTAATCTTTAATTGGATATCTGACCATTGCAGAAGGCGTTGATTCCTTACATTAATCAATGGACTTCTTGGTTGGGAAAGTACAGTATATACCCAATGATATATTGAAATTACAGCCGATTCTTTCAAAAAGGATCGACGGCCATTCAACAAGAAAGCCAACAGAATTGTTGTATACCAACGAATTTTCTGAAAAGTGCCGAATTATAATGCAATCTACGACTATGGGAATCAGATGCATATTGAAAGGAACACCTGAGAATGATTAGATATATATTCTTATAATGATAACTCCATATTTACATGTATGTTGGTTGAAATTTCCTGAAAGTTTTGCAAACTCGAGTGAGAAAGCAATTCATTTCAATTCCCACTGCACAGCTGGTTGACAACTTTTCACAACTGGAAACAAAAACAATCGATTACTTTTGAAGAAAAGTTTGCAACTTGGGCCCTAATTCATAAAAGAAGGCATAAAACATCAGTAAATAAAGAAGGATTTACAGTAGATAGTATATAAGAGGTACCTTGTTGTTATGTTTGTGGAATGGCAGGCATCCCATGAGAATTTGTTGCCAAAAACTTGATGGTCGCCAAAGTTCCGATCACGAGATGATCCCTCCCTCGTTAGAATCTCTCCTCTAAGACAAGCCTCCGCATTACGTCACACCCGAACCATCCATATTTAGTAACTGCACACGCGAGGATGTTTTGTCATGAATAGTGGAATAAAAACGTCCGAGAATAGCCGAAAATTGCCAAGAGTCTTTCATTTTGATGCTGTGACGATGCATAAAAAGGCCTGCGTGGGATATGTTACAGATGTTTATGCGAATGTTCCTCCAAGGTCTGATGCTGATTATTACGCACTGGATGATTTATATATCGGGAGGAACCATCGCTACCAGCGTGAGGGAGTCTAAGGAGAGGATGTGAAAAATATGAGGAGTGGGAATCAATTATGTGGACATCAAAGTGGATGATGGAAAAAATATCACGTATATTTGATGCCTAGTCGATGAATGTCAAAACCGATGGGCATTTCACGGATTACGCTGAAGAATTCAAGAAATATCACCCCTCTGTATCAAGTGGTATCACCCACTTCAGCATACGTTACCACATGGGTAGGTAACGTTGGAGGGGTGGTAGGTTACGCCAGCTGTAACGTGATACGGTGGCAAGACTTTTCGGAAATCAACCGCACACGCTATGTTCTGGGATACACCCACACGATCGCTGTCACATTAGGAGAAGTATCGAACGTGAATTTCAATTAGCCTAACTCGTCCCGCTCTTCTGCGTTTCCCCGCCATAATTAGCTCGCACCAGACGGAGTAACGGGCCATAAAAAACACCACAGACTCCTCAAGAACAGTAAATAGTCTGCCTGTGTTTGCCCTGATGTGTGCATGACTACACAGGGTGCAAAGGAGAAGGGAGATTTTTTCTGAGCTCAGATGGTTCACTCATGCAAAAACCTGGGTCCATCCAGGCTTGTTTTTTTCCTCAGGGCACCACAGCTTGGATCGATTTTTTGTCCAACGTTTTTTCTTTGAGTGAAGCTGGTAGCAGCACACATTATGGAAGCCTCAGTGAGACCATAACTGCAAGTCATCTTTGTTAGCTAAAACCTATGTCTTGTTTGCGTGCTACGTCATGTACATTATGCGTGCTACGTCATGTAGGCAACACGGCTCACAGAAATGAATCTGTACATGTGCTACCAGCAGTTTTAGGAGCACATGAAAGTGAGATCTCACAGACATGAGAGACTGCATGCGTGCTGCCAGCTTTGAGGAGCAAATGTCAGTGAGATTCTCGCAGACATGAAACTGCATGTGTGCTGCCTAGCATTACGAGTGCATGTCAGTGAGACGATCCCTTGTTTTCGATGGGCTTGCTGCAGCTTGGGTCAGACTTGCTGTTCACCTGTGGTTCTTTTGATGCAAAGAAAACTCATCCTCCCACAGCAGGGCTTTGGTCTTGTTACTCTTCATACACTCGTACACAAAGTGTGACTAGACAAAGAGTAGCGAGGTAAAAACCCTGTTGTGGGAGGATGACAAAACTGGACCCATTGTGACTCTACCATGGGTCTAAAGCCTTGCTTATGTCGCCCTACGCTGTGATAGAAATAGCGTCAACAAGTTGCAACTGATAACTTATGTCGCCACCGACGAGAAAAATACCGATCGGTCGCAACTACCTGGGACTAGTTTTTCGCTGTCTTTTGAGTGCTTATGTCGACACAGATTTGTTTTGATTTTAAGTAAAACGTGCTGAAGTTGAACACGTGCGATTTTCAGGATCGGGATATTTTTAGTTTGCAACTAGTTACTCGCTGACGCCCGAGAGCTTATGTTACCTAGTAGTTGTGACTGATTAGTTCCAACTATGCGCCGATTATCAGTTGCCAACTTGTTCTGACTACTACGTAAGGGCGACATAAGCGAGGCTTAAGCCTACAGGATCACAAAATT
Organism: Notospermus geniculatus; assembly: GCA_002633025.1. Lineage (NCBI taxonomy): Eukaryota > Metazoa > Nemertea > Pilidiophora > Heteronemertea > Lineidae > Notospermus > Notospermus geniculatus. Next base: position 246,809 of record NMRB01000428.1, on the reverse strand, counting down.
CTTTCCTTAGATTTCACCACGGTAACCACATCCAACCACTCTTCATCTTCCACACATTAACTTCCATCATATATCACAAGTTTCACCAACCGTATAATCAAATTTCTTCAGTGCAAAAATTTGTCTTTAATCATCAAGGTCTCGTCTGTTCGGGGACCCTTTTATCATAATCACTAAAGATAGTCATTAATTTAATCATACGTCCCTCTAATGAAATTGCTAAATACATATACCATCTCCCTCACCAAAATGTTTGAAGATTTTAAAAGAACTTTCCACCAAAGAGGATTTTTATTTGAAACCCGTCAATTTAATCAGAATATGCGACAAATTATGTTAAAAACTTTTATGAAGCTTTTTGCAGTGACTAGTTTAATTTCTTTGATTCTGTTGGAATGGATATTCAGTAAATTAAGCTACCGGTAACCACACAGGAACAAATTGCAGCAGTGCTGCGGCGAACAGAAGGTTGCACAAAATCCCTTTGTGAAACTTTCATTATGAATTTATGATCTAAACCTTTCTTCTGCATGACTGCCCCAAAAATCCAGGTCCACCTGATATGCATAGGCCTATGCTTAAAGTATTCACATGAGAATCTTTGTTCCAGAGGTGATTCTGAACTGCATAGGACCAAATTTGACGCCGAGGCCAAAAGTAAGCGACACACATTTCTTTCAGAAACTTTCTCTCTGATGTAGCTCTTTTCTTCAACATGACCACCCCAAATATCTCTGCCATCCTTATCAATATGAGTGGAAGCTCCCTTTTAGGACAGCACTGGCACTGACAAATGCTGTCTTTAATTCAGAGGTATCCTGATTAGAGAAGTCAACTTGAATAGAACCTGCCATATGTAGGACCTGGGATGTAGGACTGGAATTTGGTGTCCTTGATACAAAGATGTCCTCCTAGCATCTCAGAGAGAGGTTGAATTATTCAATTCAGCAGCTTTCATCAGTGTCCTAGCAGCTGCTGATCTCAAAGAGTGGTTCAATTAGATTCTTGATATCTGTATTTCATTTTTCCGTCAGGGCCGACGCTATAGCATTATTGGCCCTGGTAAGTGCAGAGGATGCCATCTTAAGCTACTCATGTTCCTCACTTGGATGGGGTATTTTTCTTGCCCTTGCAAAGACACAAGGTACAAGGCACCACGGCTTACTGTCCCATGCGACGGACGGACTGAAGAGCCGGGAATGAAATCCCATATGGCCCGAGCTGGATTTGAACCCGGGACCTGCCGCTTGGTCTCAGCAGACGTGACAGCCACTAGGCTATCAGGGCTCAAGTCAGCAGATTTCTTCACAAGATCCTGAATTACACAATGAGGAGGCAAGTCAAGGTGATGTGATAACGAAGGAAGGAGCCTGAGGGGGAAATGACTCATCACCAATTGTGATTGTATGGTGAAAATCTCGAAGAAACCAAGAAGATTGACATTATTGTTCTGATGTTAACCCTCAAATCAGCGGACCTGGTCCCTTGTGCAAACTTGCACATGAGAGATGAACAGCATTCTAATAGCAGTCATTTTTGTGTACGTGTACTGGAAGTTTTAACCCCTTCACCGCCAGTAGCTAAGGCTGCGATTACAAAGAGCTACATGGTATATGGACATGCCGGTTGACGAAGGCTTCACAAAGGGTTTGGAACCGTGAAGCCATTATTAACCGGGTGTCCGTACACTGTGTACCTCTAAGTTATCATCGATATGGAAGATGGGGATTTGGCCCCTGAGTGCTGGCGACTGATGCCTAATGCGAGGGTTCGTGGGTTCGAGTCCGGTAGGAAGCTATGTCTTCCACCTTAGAAACCCGTTATTATTTCATGTTCTAAGTTATTGTAGCCTAATAAATCTACCAGATCTGGAGGTCTTGCATAAACCCTGTCACATAGGTATTCATTGGAAAGTACTCACTGAGAACTTTCCAGTGAATACCCATATGGCAAGTCTCCAGTACCTTTCAAGCCATTGTAGGCCTACACCTTTCATTTTTGGGGAGAACTGAACGGGGAAGAAATGAACACACGCAGTATGGAATGTTGCCTTTTTATTCCAGTGTTATTTGCTACTATGTCCACAGTTGCTGAAACAACACCAAAAACTTTCCTCGGTTTACTAAGATAAATGGTGTATAGTTCTCCGAGGGCCCACCCATCAATTACTATTCGACGACAACAAATAGGCTGCAAACAGCTCCAGGAAACATGTAAGGAAGTCACCGCCATTGTTCGCTACTTTTGAATATGCATTTCACTCCGAACAATTAATTAGCCTTTGAGCGGTGGTTAGTAAAACATGTCAATATTGTGACGAGGTGTGATGATATCACAGCGATGAATGCGAAAGATCATGAAGTCAAAGCGATGCGTTGAGAAAAATGGGAAGTCGTAGATATTGTATTGAGAACTTGTGTTTTTTATGTGAGCTATTATTGAAGCTGTCTCTTGTGTTGTTGCCAGAGTGTTTAATCCTGAAGCTATCTTTTAGAACCCAATATGAATTTCATCTTTGTGAGGCAGTTTTTTTAAGTATGCGATTTCCTTGCCATCATAAGGTTGCTGAATCCGTGGAGCCAGGGTCGTGATAAAGGGATGCATTATGTCAGCAAGCCGGGTTCTGCTCAGTGCAGTCAAAGAAGAAGATGGTCATATAAAGAACTATGACACGGTGTCTTCAGTTTGCCATATTCGCCCACAATTTTTCTAACTACACAATGGATTTGTTGGCCTTAGATAGATGATAGAAGGTACAGATCAAACTGCAGACATCCTGGCCCCATTCACGCTATGGAATTTTCACTGTGCTCAGTCCGGACGGAGCACGGATTGGAACAATTTTGCCAAATGGGATTGTAAATGGGCCTGTCCCGCTTGAATTCCAAAGTGGCTCGATCCAGGTCATAAAGCTCACCATGCTTCAACCGGACTAAAAGTGTAAAAGGGGCTTATAATATAGCCTTGTAAGTGGAGAACAGCCATCAAAATGCTTAGTATGAATCAAAAGATGTGAAAAATTCCAATTTATTTTACAAAAATTTTTTTTGTTATATGGTCCTGGCGATATCCTTCCGGATTCAAAAGCTAACCTCATCATACATGTACACCACACACAACACACAACAATTTTACAAAGATTGTCTCACACTGCTTCTATTCTGAAAAAAATTCATTTAAAAGTTCCAATATTGTAAGAAAGACAGCAGACAATGTCATCAACACACATGGAACAGCTGAGCAAAGAAAAGAATTGCATCTCGGCACTCATCCTGCACTTTTTACATTCCAATCGTGTTGCGATCACCTGCGAGGTCATCACCAATATTTCCTGTGTTGTTTCATTACAAACTTAATGCATAATAAAACAGCCATATTGACATGGAGATTAACCCTTTCATGCAAGAATGACGGTATCTGGCTCCAGAAGCCAATACCATCATAGCAAGTCAAAAGATGTCAAAAACGTAGACACACCTGAAACTCACCACATAGGTATTCATTGGAAAGCTCTCAGTGAGTACTTTCCAATGAATACTAGGCCTACCTTTGTGACAGGGTTTTTGTAAGATTTCAGGATTTTGCTCTTCGTTAGTTTATTTTGGAACTGCCACTTGCAGGGAAAGGTTGAGGCTGTGATTACATGTATATAGAGCTACACTATATACAGACACGCCATTGACAAAGTCTTCATTCACAAATGGTTCACAAACGAAGCCACTGTAACCAGCGTGTGAGTATACATGTACCGTTTTGCTCTAGTACCTGCAAACCAAGGAATTTTTCTTTGAGTGAAGCTGGTAGCAGCACACATTATGGAAGCCTCAGTGAGACCATAACTGCAAGTCATCTTTGTTAGCTAAAACCTATGTCATGTTTGCGTGCTACGTCATGTACATTATGCGTGCTACGTCATGTAGGCAACACGGCTCACAGAAATGAATCTGTACATGTGCTACCAGCAGTTTTAGGAGCACATGAAAGTGACATCTCACAGACATGAGAGACTGCCTGCGTGCTACCAGCTTTGAGGAGCTAATGTCAGTGAGATTCTCGCAGACATGAAACTGCACGTGTGCTGCCTAGCATTACGAGTGCATGTCAGTGAGATGATCCCTTGTTTTCGATGGGCTTGTTGCAGCTTGGGTCAGACTTGCTGTTCACCTGCGGTTCTTTGATCCAAAGAAAACTCATCCTCCCACAGCAGGGCTTTGGTCTTGTTACTCTTCATACACTTGCACACAAAGTGTGACTAGACAAAGATTAGCGAGGTAAAAACCCTGTTGTGGGAGGATGACTAAACTGGACCCATGGGGGTCATATTCATAAAGCGGTTCTATTATTAGAACCGTCTTAGGCCGGTTCCAAGTGTAGTGGTGAAGTACACTTGGAACCAGCCTAAGACGGTTCTAATGATAGAAACGCTTTTTGAATACGACCCATGGTGACTCTACCATGGGTCCAAGCCTACAGGATCACAAAATTCTTTCCTTAGATTTCACCACGGTAACCACATCCAACCACTCTTCATCTTCCACACATTAACTTCCATCATATATCTCAAGTTTCACCAACCGTATAATCAAATTTCTTCAGTGCAAAAATTTGTCTTTAATCATCAAGGTCTCGTCTGTTGGGGGACCCTTTTATCATAATCACTAAAGATAGTCATTAATTTAATCATACGTCCCTCTAATGAAATTGCTAAATACATATACCATCTCCCTCACCAAAATGTTTGAAGATTTTAAAAGAACTTTCCACCAAAGAGGATTTTTATTTGAGACCCGTCAATTTAATCAAAATATGCGACAAATTATGTTAAAAACTTTTATGAAGCTTTTTGCAGTGACTAGTTTAATTTCTTTGATTCTGTTGGAATGGATATTCAGTAAATTAAGCTATCGGTAACCACAGAGGAACAAATTGCAGCAGTGCTGCGGTGAACAGAAGGTTGCACAAAATCCCTTTCATTATGAATATGATATAAACCTTTCTTCGGCATGACTGCCCCAAGGTCCACCTGATATGCAGTAACAACATAGGCCTATGCTTAAAGTATTCGTATGAGAATCTTTCTTCCAGAGGCGATTCTGAACTGCATAGAACCAAATTTGACGCCGAGGCCAAAAGAAAGCGACACATATTTCTTTGGGAAACTTTCTCTCTGATGTAGCTCTTTTCTTGAACATGACCACCCCGAATATCTCTGCCATAGACAAATCCCAAATTGACGAAAACGAGAAAGATCTGCGCACGTCCGCCGAAATGGCAAACAGAACCTCGGTCTGAAACCATTCTGACACTGAATGACGTGACGCAGAGAACCCCACGACCATGTGACACAGTGAGTTCGATGACGTTGCGTTAGACTCGACCATTGCTGAATCATGGATTGCGTCACGTCAGCTGGTTTCAGGTCGAGGTTCTGTTTGCCATTTCGGCGGAAGTGCGCAGATCTGGGAATTTGGGATTTGTCTACACTCCTTATCAATATGAGTGGAAGCTCCCTGTTAGACAGCATTGGGACTGACAAATGCTGTCTTTAATTCAGAGATATTCTGATTAGAGAAGTCAACTTGACTAGAACTTGCCAACTGATGTAGGACTGGAATTTGGTGCCCTTGATACAAAGATGTCCTCCTAGCATCTCAGAGCGAGGTTGAATTATTCAATTCAGCAGCTTTCATCAGTGTCCTCCTAGCAGCTACTGATCTCAAAGAGAGGTTCAATTAGATTCTTGATATTTGTATTTCATTTTTCCGTCAGGGCCGACGCTATAGCATTATTGGCCCTGGTAAGTACAGAGGAGGCCATCGTAAGCTACTCATGTTCCTCACTTGGATGGGGTCTCTTACTTGCCCTTGCAAAGACACAAGCTACAAGGCACCACGGCTTACTGTCCCATGCGACGGACTGAAGAGCCGGGAATGAAATCCCATATGGCCCGTGCTGGATTCGAACCCGGGACCTGCGGCTTGGTCTCAGCAGACGTGACAGCCACCAGGCTATCAGGGCTCAAGTCAGCAGATATCTTCACGAGATCCTGACTTACACAATGAGGAGGCAAGTCAAGGTGATGTGATAACGAAGGAAGGAGCCCGAGGGGGAAATGACTCATCACCAATTGTGATTCTATGGTGAAAATCTCGAAGAAACCAAGAAGATTGACATTATTGTTCTGATGTTAACCCTCAAATCAGCGGACCTGGTCCCTTGTGCAAACTTGAACATGAGAGATGAACAGCATTCTAATAGCAGTCATTTTTGTGTACGTGTACTGGAAGTTTTAACCCCTTCACCACCAGTAGCTAAGGCTGCAATTATAAAGAGCTACATGGTATATGGACATGCCGGTTGACGAAGGCTTCACAAAGGGTTTGGAACCGTGAAGCCATTATTAACCGGGTGTCCGTACAATGTGTACCTCTAAGTTATCATCGATATGGAAGATGGGGATTTGGCCCCTGAGTGCCGGCGACTGATGCCTAATGCGAGGGTCCGTGGGTTCGAGTCCGGTAGGAAGCTATGTCTTCCACCTTAGAAACCCGTTATTATTTCATGTTCTAAGTTATCATAGCCTAATAAATCTGCCACATCTGGAGGTCTTGCATAAATCCTGTCACATAGGTATTCATTGGAAAGCACTCACTGAGAACTTTCCAGTGAATACCCATATGACAGGTTTCCAGTACCTTTCAAGCCATTGTAGGCCTACACCTTTCATTTTTGGGGAGAATTGAACGGGTAAGAAACAAACACACGCAGTATGGAATGTTGCCTTTTTATTCCAGTGTTATTTGCTACTACGTCCACGGTTGCTGAAACAACACCAAAAACTTTCCTCGGTTTACTAAGATAAATGGTCTATAGTTCTCCGAGGGCCCACCCATCAATTACTATTCGACGACAACAAATAGGCTGCAAACAGCTCCAGGAAACATGTAAGGAAGTCACCGCTTTGAATATGCATTTCACTCCGAACAATTAATTAGCCTTTGAGCGGTGGTTAGTAAAACATGTCAATATTGTGACGAGGTGTGATGATATCACGGCGATGAATGCGAAAGATCATGGAGTCAAAGCGATGCGTTGAGAAAAATGGGAAGTCGTAGATATTGTATTGAGAACTTGTTTTTTTATGTGAGCTATTATTGAAGCTGTCTCTTGTGTTGTTGCCAGAGTGTTTAATCCTGAAGCTATCTTTTAGAACCCAATATGAATTTCATCTTTGTGAGGCACTTTTTTTAAGTGTGCGATTTCCTTGCCATCATAAGGCTGCTGAATCCGTGGAGCCGGGGTCGTGATAAAGGGATGCATTATGTCAGCAAGCCGGGTTCTGCTCAGTGCAGTCAAAGAGGAAGATGGTCATAAAGAAATGTGACACGGTGTCTTCAGTTTGCCATATTCGCCCACAATTTTTCTAACTATACAATGGATTTGTTGGCCTTAGATAGATGATAGAAGGTACAGATCAAACTGCAGACATCCTGGCCCTCAACTATAGCCCCATTTACACTATTGAATTTTCAATGTGCTCAGTCCGGACGGAGCACGATTTGGTACAGTTTTGCCAAATGTAGGCAGGTCGAGCTAGCTTGTCTCAGTACCAAATGGCTCGCTCCAGGTCATGAAGCTCAGCATGCTTCAACCGGGCTAAAAGTGTAAAAGATGCTTATAATATAGCCTTGTAAGTGGAGAACAGCCATCAAAATGCTTAGTATGAATCAAAAGATGTGAAAAATTCCAATTTATTTTACAAAAAAATTTTTTTGTTGTATGGTCCTGGCGATATCCTTCCGGATTCAAAAGCTAACCTCATCATACATGTACACCACACACAACAATTTTACAAAGATTGTCTTCTACTCTGAAAAAAAATCATTTAAAAGTTCCAATATTGTAAGAAAGACAGCAGACAATGTCATCAACACACATGGAACAGCTGAGCAAAGAAAAGAATTGCATCTCGGCACTCATCCTGCACTTTTTACATTCCAATCGTGTTGCAATCACCTGCGAGGTCATCACCAATATTTCCTGTGTTGTTTCATTACAAACTTAATGCATAATAAAACAGCCATATTGACATGGAGATTAACCCTTTCATGCAAGAATGACGGTACCCGGCTCCAGAAGCCAATACCATCATAGCAAGTCAAAAGATGTCAAAAACGTAGACACACCTGAAACTCACCACATAGGTATTCATTGGAAAGCTCTCAGTGAGTACTTTCCAATGAATACTACCTATGTGACAGGGTTTTTGTAAGATTTCAGGATTTCGCTCTTCGTTAGTTTATTTTGGAACTGCCACTTGCAGGGAAAGGTTAAGGCTGTGATTACATGTATATAGAGCTACACTATATACAGACACGCCATTGACAAAGGCTTCATTCACAAATGGTTCACAAACGAAGCCACTGTAACCAGCGTGTGAGTATACATGTACCGTTTTGCTCTAGTACCTGCAAACCAAGGAATATACAATATGTGCACCTAAAAAAGTGATTGCATTTCTGATACCTCGATTCACAACTGAGCCGGAAAGGGGCGAGACATGTTATTAGATGAATCAAACAACAACCGCTTCAAATTATTCCCCCAGGATTTCCGGACACCCTTGGCGAACAAAGTACCTGTGACATTTCAGGTGTGCTACCATAAATCCGTGATTCCGCATTGGAATGACCAGAAACTGTCTCATTACACATGTCTCATTATTATTTGATGACGGCCGAAAAAAACCTCTCAATTTTCATCGAGTGTAACCATGAAGGTTATCGGCTGACGATATCTTGGCATCCCCTCCTCCAACACCGCGTACGGCTCGCCAAAAGATGCGAGTTACCTGTACCGTTGTCATGGAAACGAGCGAGAACATCTTAGGTTGGTGTCACAGTATAGGTTCATTATGAACATTTCTTGTAGTTGACATGTGCCATCTTGAGTGGAAATGATTTGACTTGAGTCATGTTTTTCCTTATAATTGATTCTTGAAATTAAAGTTGATGACTTTGCTGGCGTTTTATACTTAAATCAGAGCAGATCTTCAAAAACAGCACATTTGAAGAAAAATTTTTGCTCGTTTATGCATTTTTGTTGGATGCAGGTAAGTATCAGACAAATTACAAGTTATGTGTACACAAAAACTGATGGCATCAAATGCAACATGACTTTATATTTCAAAGAGCATAGATGTTACATAGAAATTTTGTTAGTTCTACACAGGAGCATTCTCCGACAGCAGGGTTTTTACCTCACTACTCTTCATCCACTCGCACATTGTGTGTGAGTGTATGAAGAGGCACGACACCAAGACCCTGCTGTGGGAGGATGCACAGCAGTGTGTACATTTTACGAAAATGCAGGAGGAAACCAGAGCCTTTGATGGCACGTTCGATAACATCATGAAATTCACAGCTAATACTGATTTTACTCCACTAATTCTGATTAATTTCCGTTAATTTCATGTAATTTATCTTTCAAAGAAGACAACTGAAATCAATGACTGGAGGCGGATGTGTCAGATTGAATGAATCTCAAAGAGTTTCATGTTCAAGGCAATGGCTGGTATTCATAAAAGTTAGCAAATACTTTTACTTAAGATTTTCACAGCAATGTCAAAGGTAATGTACATGTACTACAAAACCTGAAGTAAAAGCATTTGCTAGCATGAGCCAATTTGATGATCAGGATAATCCTGCCAAGGATGGAGATCCAACAAAATTATACATAAACCCTGATTTGACGGACTTAATTTAAAACATCTAGGGCCTAACGAGTTTCAAGGTAAACTTCATATTTGCAATTAGAAATAACTATTTCATGACATGAATAGGAAGACAGCACACCCTGATTTGAAACCCCAACGTAAATCACGGACGAATTTACTTTCATTACATTTTATTATGATTCAATGATCGGCAGACGTTATGCTGTCAGGGTCTCCGCAGATTCTGACGACGACACTTTTTAAATCACCACCACTCGTGATACAAGGAATGATGTTGTAAATGAGACGACGGCATTCTGAGTCAGGTTAACAGACAGTGATCGAGTCAAATTAGTTTTAATTTGTGTACCTTGCTGACGACTAACGAGGTTAATTAAGAATGGCACAGCATCGTTAACTTTCGTCATGAAGTTTGTGATGTTCCATCAGAAAATTCTGAAGACGTGGAAAAGACGACAAGAAATTGCCACAATTTGAATAGAAAGTTTCATCGAGAAAGTTCACATTTATTTGAAAAAATCTTTCTGACAAAAACTCAACTAATTCAGAAGTTAGTTGTATGAAACACAGAGTGAAGTTCGTCTGATTACAGAAAATGTTGTCAAAGAAACCGAGTCCTTGAAATGACAGTATGTGCATAAATTTGATCTTGTTTTGTTTCGTAAAGCCACAGAATCACTCAATACTACAGCGAGTCCCCTCAATGATGCTGGCTGACAATACGTCGAAGAGGGTGCTTTGTCTGTTGATCCTGTGGTTTGCCGACCTCCATTAATGTCTAGGATTACTCGATAATTCCCAAGTAGAATCCGAGAACATCCTATATATTTTACAGCAGATTTGGTCATGACCATGAAATTTTGTAGGGAAATAAGCAATGAGATGCAGTGTATACATCGGTGGGGTGCACCCCATACCAACAAGCGCACACCATATCAATTTGGGTGCACTACACACAGTTGTGGGTGCACTAGATGTGGGTGCACCGCACACATATGTGGGTGTACTGCACACAGATGTGGGTGTACCGCACACAGATGTGGGTGCACCGCACACAGTGTGGGTGCATCACTGCACAGACTACCAACATGGGGGCAGTGCACACCAACACAGGTCCATATATGTCAGTGTGGGTCCAACATATACCAACATGGGTGAACATACCCAAAATTATGCACTCTAACGTAGGGTGCATTATGAGACAGAAGCTACGTAAATCTTCCTGACACTGGTGGTCCTTACTCCTCAAAAGCACATCACACTCTTCTTTCAATATACCGTATCAAAGTGTGAGCGGAAATTCGCCGCAAAGGCTCATAAATGTCGGCTTCGCTGATTTGTAGCGATGATGGATGCGCGCTTACTTCGCATCAAGAATCGTTCTGCTGTCATTTTTTAGACAAACCCATTCAGGGGTACGGGGTGATTGATAAGAGATTGGCAATAACATTGCAGCCTTTGTGAGTCGACATCGGTCTCGCGCATCAGACGCTGCTGCACAGACTTTCTTGGTTTGATCAGTCATGTCTTTGAGACAGTTTGTTGGACTTATTGGTGAGTTGAGACCCGTGCCATGTGAGAGATTTCTTGGAGAAGTTGGCTCTCTATGGGCAACTAATCAGTAATACATGTATATAGGCAGACGTTTGTGTCATTGGTCTCAGTATGGGCCGTAAGGAGACGAATTATCCATCAAGAGCCAACTCGCATTGAGAAAACTCGCATGTGGAGGAGTGCCTTTAGTAAAGCCTTTGGCCAGTAATGTCGAAATGAGATTGATAGACTATTCTATCGTACTGGCCCAGCCCAAAGATGGCCTATGATCCCACCTAAGACGGGAGTTTGCAATTCAGTTGTTAATGCCACAGAAACAATGATAATACTTGATGAAAGATGTCACTTGTTCAGTGCCTGTGACTCAACGAATCGAATTCTGATCGATCAATGCCGTAAGGTGCATAAAAACAGAGTGCAGAATCATGCACAAGTCAAATCACCATCGACGAGAAATTAGATGTTACATAGAAATTTTGTTAGTTCTACACAGGAGCATTCTCCGACAGCAGGGTTTTTACCTCACTACTCTTCATCCACTCGCACATTGCGTGTGAGTTTATGAAGAGGCACGACACCAAGACCCTGCTGTGGGAGGATGCACAGCAGTGTGTACATTTTACGAAAATGCAGGAGGAAACCAGAGCCTTTGATGGCACATTTGATAACATCATGAAATTCACAGCTAATACTGATTTTACTCCACTAATTCTGATTAATTTCCGTTAATTTCATGTAATTTATCTTTCAAAGAAGACAACTGAAATGAATGACTGGAGGCGGATGTGTCAGATTGAATGAATCTCAAAGAGCTTCATGTTCAAGGCAATGGCTGGTATTCATAAAAGTTAGCAAATGCTTTTACTGAAGATTTTCACATCATTGTGTATTAAATGTACTACAAAACCTGCAGTAAAAGCATTTGCCAGCTATTATGAATATCAGCCAATGATGGAGATCCAACAAAATTATACTTAAATCTTGATTTGACGGACTAAATTTAAAACATCAAGCGAGTTTCAAGGTAAACTTCATATTTGCAATTAGAAATAACTATTTCATGAGATGAATAGGAAGACAGCGCACCCTGATTTGAAACCCCAACGTAAATCACGGACGAATTTACTTTCATTACATTTTATTATGATTCAATGATCGGCAGACGTTATGCTGTCAGGGTCTCCGCATTTCTGACGACGACACTTTTTAAATCACCGCCACTCGTGATACAAGGAATGATGTTGTAAATGAGACGACGGCATTCTGAGTCAGGTTAACAGACAGTGATCGAGTCAAATTAGTTTTAATTTGTGTACCTTGCGACGACTAACGAGGTTAATTAAGAATGGCACAGCATCGTTAACTTTCGTCATGAAGTTTGTGATGTTCCATCAGAAAATTCTGAAGACGTGGAAAAGACGACAAGAAATTGCCACAATTTGAATAGAAAGTTTCATCAGGAAAGTTCACATTTATTAGAAAAAATCTTTCTGACAAAAACTCAACTAATTCAGAAGTTAGTTGTATGAAACACAGAGTGAAGTTCGTCTGATTACAGAAAATGTTGTCAAAGAAACCGAGTCCTTGAAATGACAGTATGTGCATAAATTTGATCTTGTTTTGTTTCGTAAAGCCACAGAATCACTCAATACTGTAGCGAGTCCCCTCAATGATGCTGGCTGACAATACGTTGAAGAGGGTGCTTTGTCTGTTGATCCCGTGGTTTGCCGACCTCCATTAATGTCTAGGATTACTCGATAATTCCCAAGTAGAATCCGAGAACATCCTATATATTTTACAGCAGATTTGGTCATGACCATGAAATTTTGTAGGGAAATAAGCAATGGGATGCAGTGTATACATCGGTCGGGGTGCACCCCATACCAACAAGGGCACACCATATCAATTTGAGTGCACTACACACAGTTGTGGGTGCACTACACACAGATGTGGGTGCACCGCACACATATGTGGGTGTACTGTACACAGATGTGGGTGTATGTCAGTGTGGGTTCAATTGTGGCAATTTCTTGTATGTCAGTGTGGGTTCAACATATACCAACATGGGTGAACATACACCAAAATTATGCACTCTAACGTAGGGTGCATTATGAGACAGAAGCTACGTAAATCTTCCTGACACTGGCGGTCCTTACTCCTCAAAAGCACATCACACACTTCTTTCAATATACCGTATCAAAGTGTGAGCGGAAATTCGCCGCAAAGGCTCATAAATGTCGGCTTCGCTGATTTGTAGCGATGATGGATGCGCGCTTACTTCGCATCAAGAATCGTTCTGCTGTCATTTTTTAGACAAACCCATTCAGGGGTACGGGGTGATTGATAAGAGATTGGCAATAACATTGCAGCCTTTGTGAGTCGACATCGGTCTCGCGCATCAGATGCTGCTGCACAGACTTTCTTGGTTTGATCAGTCGTGTCTTTGAGACAGTTTGTTGGACTTATTGGTGAGTTGAGACCCGTGCAATGTGAGAGATTTCTTGGAGAAGTTGGCTCTCTATGGGCAACTAATCAGTAATATATAGGCAGTCATTTGTGTCATTGGTCTCAGTATGGGCCGTAAGGAGACCAACAATGGTGGTGAATTATCCATCAAGAGCAACTCACATGAGAAAACTCGCACGTGGAGAAGGGCCTTTAGTAAAGCCTTTGGCCAGTAACGTCGAAATGAGATTGAAAGACTATTCCATCGTACTGGCCCAGCCCAAAGATGGCCTATGATCGCACCTACATGTAAGATGGAAGTTTGCAATTCAGTTGTTAATACCACAGAAACAATGATAATACTTGATGAAAGATGTCACTTGTTCAGTGCTTGTGACTCAACGAATCGAATTCTGATCGATCAATGCCGTAAGGTGCATAAAAACAGAGTGCAGAATCATGCACAAGTCAAATCACCATCGACGAGAAATCAGCCCTGGAGTCGTCTTTTTTTACGAACAGCTTTGATTCTGCTCACATTGCCACGGAACAGCACAAGGTCTGCACTATATTCCACTTTTTATAAAACCCTCGCACTTTTTTCTTGACATTTGAAGCAATCTTTTATACCAACCCACAACACCTGTTCAACACGAACTAAATCAGGGTCAGCAACACGACATATTAATTGTACGTCCCCGCGATTCAACATCCCATAATCCTCTTAGGAGACTGACGAAGCCGAGGAAAAGATGACGACTGCCTTAATCCTGCAGTATTTGCGTGGATCTAGTTAAGACGGTACGAAACAAGAAGAGATATGGCGAGGACGAGGACAAATCCGCAGCTAAATAAATGAAGACACGGTGAAATTGATCGGACTCTAATGGCCACTGATTGATGTTCTCTACATGGATTTTTTCCTCTGATTTTCTGTAGCCACCTGAGTATTCTGCTCAGGTAGAAATGGCCAACTGCCTGAGTCAAGCGGACAAAAATCTTGGTTAAAGTGCAGACATGTCATTTATTAACTGGATGATTTAGTATTGTGCAAGAGTAAGGGATGAATGGAGAGCTGGTTGATTTAGTATTGTGCTCTTATGGTAAGGGATGAATGGAGAGCTGGTTGATTTAGTATTGTGCTCTTATGGTAAGGCATGAATGGAGAGCTGGTTGATTAAGTATTGTACTATTGTAAGACATAAATGGAGAGCTGGTTGGTTTTATGGTATTGTGCTACAGTGTGGCATGAATGGTTGATTTAGTAGTTGTGCCANTGCTATGGTAAGGCATGAATGGAGAGCTGGTTGATTAAGTATTGTGATACAGCAAGGCCTAAATGGAGAGCTGGTTGATTTAGTATTGTGCTATGGTAAGGCATGAATGGAGAGCTGGTTGATTAAGTATTGTGATACAGCAAGGCCTAAATGGAGAGCTGGTTGATTTAGTATTGTGCTATGGTAAGGCATGAATGGAGAGCTGGTTGATTAAGTATTGTGATACAGCAAGGCCTAAATGGAGAGCTGGTTGATTTAGTATTGTGCTATGGTAAGGCATGAATGGAGAACTGGTTGATTAAGTATTATGTTACTGCTATAGTATTAAGGCAATGGGCAAAGGCTCAATATTAAGTACTGTGCACAGCGAAGATTGAGTGTAGGCAAGGACTCCCAGCAAGGGTTAAGTATGCGCATCTAGCATTAGGCCGTGTATGCAACCAAGCAGCAAATCATTGCATTGCTAAAAGTCCACCTTTATTGCAACTGTCTGATCATACGACCCTCGATAACAAATCCATACGGCCAGCTTTGTGGGGAGATGGACCGTGAAATAGAATCGGAGAAAGATCATGCTGACGGCATAGCAGAGAAAAATCCTCCCTAGATGAATATGGAAGATGGGGTCATGCCGGATGCATCTTGTTAGATCCCAGGGGTGATTGGCGTGCACTGAGGTGTGCATGCACTTCCGGCAATCAAAAGGTTTTCGAACGTCTTTTTGCATGCGGAGGGAGGAAAGCCGCAGTCGGTATCGTGGGCGTCTTGTGGGTAGAGACGATGCTGATTGGAGACTAGGCAAGGGGAATCGTGAGAGTCAATGAAGCTAAAGGGATAGTGGCTCAGTTTCTGTCTAGCATCTAGAGAGTCAAGGGTTCAAATCCCACTATCTGTTGGCGCAGATCTCATAACTCAACCCTGATAGCCTAGAAGTTTATCATGTCTGCTTTGTAAAGCGGCAGGTCTCCGGGTTCGAATCCAGCATTGGCCATATGGGGCTAAATCATCATCCTTGGCCCTTTGCATGGGACAGTAAGCCCTGAATGCATGGTACCTTGTCCCTTTGCAAGGGCAAGTAAAAGACCCCATCCAAGTGAGGAACACGAGTAGCTTGAGATGGTCTCTTCCACACTTACAAGGGCCAGTAATGATTTGGCTTCAGCCCTGATGGAAAAGTCCACTACAAGGAACTCAGTGGTTTCAATTTGAAGACAAGCACAGCATTGAATGTCCCCCGTCGCCCCGGGTGCAAGTCCGCCGGTCATGTATTTTGAAGATTCCATTCAGTATTAATGGCACAATCACAGTTTCTGTGATTCGGCTTTTGGGCCCCCTGGTGGCAAAGTGGAAAGTCAGATTTGGTCGATTCTTTGACGCGACACACCGTTGGCCCATGATACATCCCTCCACAAAATATTAACCCCAAATTTTCAGTCGTTCAGAAGTTACAAAGCGGAAGGGAACTTTTGTGGATTTTACAAAGTGCCCCCTACAGGGCTGAAAAATCAATTTAACTTTAAAATCCTATGATATATTATGTACCCTTGCTAGCTGAGCCTACCATAAAACTCTGATGAAATTCCGTTAAGTATTAAAGGCAAAATCACAGTTTTTGTGTTTCAGCTTTTGCCCCCTGGTGGCAAAGTGGATAATCAGATTTGGCCGATTCTTTCATGTGACACACCTTTGGCCCANTTGCATCTAAAGCCTAGAAATGGCACCACCAGCAACAGCAGCAGTAACTGAGGCCTACAGACAATAGTTGCATCTAAAGCCTAGAAATGGCACCACCAGCAACAGCAGCAGTAACTGAGGCCTACAGACAATACATGTAGTGGCATCTAAAGCCTAGAAATGGCACCACCACTGACAGTGTCTATAGACTAGAAATGACAGTAGCATATGAATTTGAACAACTACATCCTTGTTGCTGATTGGCAGGCCAAAATCTGCTGAAAATTGTCAGCAGTCCATGTCTATATGACCAAAATAGGCATCGGAGGTAATAATTTAAGTCTGTATTTCTGCTGATTGCCTCAAGCAGGGTGTTTTCTAACGTACGCTCTTGCCAACATCCGTGACTACACACAGCATGAAGACGTAGTCACATTAGTCGCAGGAATAGTTAGCGATATTCGACAGCATTCGCAGTCATGACCCGGATGCAAGTTTGAGCCATTTATTTCATTAATGAGGATACCTGGTGCGACAACATTTACCCGAGGAAGCTGTCACGGAGTTGTTTGGCGGCCGGAAACTTCGGTCCATCACTTCCATTAACCCATTCATGGTTTAGCAAGAGCAGACAATATCATTTATGGACTTTTTTCCTTCAAAATTGACCATAAACAAACGCTGTTCGCATTTTATTATCCATTTGGATGAACCTAGTCAATAATATTTGAAGAAAAGTTGTTAATGAGGGTCAGCATATTCATGAAAGTAATTTTCACATCAGTGTCAAAATATTGCGAAGTGGGATTGACAGGACGACGACGTGATTTGAGAGTTCTGTAAAACAGGTCTGAATACTGAACAGTGAGACCGACAGGAAATGACTCGGGAGTTCTCTGAATATTGTAGAGCCTGAGTGAGACTGACAGGGAGTGATGCCAAGCAGATCTGAAATCTGTAGAGTGAGACTGTCACAGGCAGGATGACTTTTGGGAGTTGTGACAATAGTGGGACTGAGAGACAAGGTTTTGAATTCTCCACTTCATAGATGTGTGTTTGCATCAAGGTTGTCAGTCAGTTCAAATGGGTTATGTTGACAAATTCTCATGGAGTGATTTTCATCATATCACTTTGTCTTTGAATATCTAAGACGGTTTGGACAGTTTGTCCTTCTGGAGATAATTTGAAGAAGAGAACTGAAGTGAAAAGGCTTTTATAGTGCAGTTTAGAGACACAACCCCTGGGTTCTGTGAGCAGAAAAGTTTTTTCCGGTAATGGAGGTAGGCCTAACGCAAGTGAGCATCATACACCCTAGGAAAACTTGGAGATGACCACCACATCCCCTGTAGCCATGACAGATGGATAAGTCGAAACCATTACTACCTTTTTCATCCAACCAATGGATGCTATGCCATGAATATGTTGCTTATGGTTTCGGCATAATTTTGCCCCAAGTAATTCAGGGATCTTACACTCAGATAGTCAGATACTGTCATCATGGGCGGTAAGCGTTGGATGTAAAGATGCTTCAAGCTATTGGGTCATTGTTGGAGTGCATTTAGCTTTCAACAGGTAAGAAATTTGCAACTCTCCATATGAAAACCTCTCGCTCCATCAGTAACAAGTCCGGAGGACATTTCACCAATAGAAATCTAACGATCATGAATAGGCCTATAATGGTGCAGAAAATCTTGCCTTATATGGTCATATGGTCATATGGCCATACGGTGTGAGGTGAAAGGTCAAGTGCGAAGACTTAGCAGTTAATTGAGCAGTGGTTCTTACAATTTGTTCAAAATTTGTTATCACTGGTAAGGCGAGCATAATGGCTGATATTCATAAAAGGTAGCAAATGCTTTTACTTCAGGTTTTGCAGTACATTTAAATCTTAAGTAAAAGCATCTGTGCAAATCTTAAGTAAAAGCATTTGCCAGCTTTTATGAATACCAGCCAATGTGTATTTTCTGATCACCTTCTGCTGACATATGAAATCAACTATCTGGAAGTTGCCAACAATCTGGAGGTATTACTGCCGTTTACTTCTGTCTAAGACTGTACAGATTTGGTTTCCATTTGCCAAGCAGAAGATCATCAGTACTGAAGTACTTTTGCCATAGACCGCACAAAAATTGTTGGGAGCTACATACAAGGTACAGGAACTACTAGTACTCAATGCTGCATGCTTCTGGCATATAAGTACGGAATTGTCAAGAGTTGCAGGGCAGCAGGAATTATTCACTATGAAGAACTTCTGGCAGAGACGGTACCGAATTCGAGTGCCAAGGCAGCAGAAACAACTCACTGCCTACGAACTTCTGCAATAGACAGTACACAACTGGTCAAGTTGCGAGGCAGTAGGAACAACTGGCTGCCTAAAACTTTTGCCACAGACAGTACAGGAGAATTCTGGCAAGCCCTGCCATATTGTGATCATCACACCGCGATTTAGCGCAAGTAAATATCAAGTGACATCACAAACATGGAACATGACAATTACATTAGCAACTAGAGCAATGTCGATGGGAAGCCCATCGCATATCTCCCCGCTTTCGACAGGAAGTAATGGTGACATGGTTATTTTTCCTGTGTCTTTCATATATTGACCCTGGCAGTGTTTCCGCCAGAGGGGGGGGGATGAATCCCCTCCTCAAAAATTTCAAGGAGGGGATATCCTCCTCAAGTTTGCAGACTAACCTTTTTCAAATATCACTATTTTCACTTCAGTAGTGTTTTTCTTTAATTTGTCACATTTCAAATGCAATTTTCATGCAGAAGGAATTGCATTTTGGAGTGTAAAAAATGACTCTGGAGGCCATTTTTAACCCCCCCCCCAAAGTTTTGAAAGAAAAAAAAATTTTTCGAAAAAAAAATTTTTTTTTGAATTTTTTTTTCTCCCCCCCCCCCCTCCTTGACAATCCTGGCGGAAACCCTGCCTGGTGGGAAGAGGCCGAGTTCGATCGAAGTACATTGGGGGTTGGGAGTGTTGTGCACATTAGTGGATGAGTACATAATATATACCAATGTTTCAAACTCCTCCATTGAACGGTGAAGGAGGAGATATCACTTTTGGACGGCTCATGGTTTTTATCAAAGTTTGACCCCTGTGACCTTGAAACTAGGTCAAGGTCAAAACCCCTATGATATATTGTGAAGCTGTCACAGATAAACCTTCACACAAAATTTCATCACTTTATCACAATTACTTTAGGAGTAATGACCATAAATGTGTTTTTCACATAACGCCCCCTGGTGGAAAGACAGGGAGTTGGATCGAAATTCCAAGAGTGTTGTGCACAATAGTGGATGAGTACCTAATACATACTAAAGTTTCAAGCTCCTCCGTTGAACGGTCTAGGAGGAGATATCACTTTCGGACGGACGGACGGACGGACGGACGGACAGCCGGACGGACAGCCGGACGGACAGCCGGACTGACGGCGGAGGGTAAAACAATATCTCCCCGACTTTTTTCAAAAAGCGGGGAGATAATGAAACGCGTGCAATCGCTAATGTTAATGCTGAGCGTCGTTCTTTTAAAGATGAGAAACATCTTGGCTATCATCTAAACATCGAAAACCTGCAAATTTTTGCAATTTTCAAAGCAAGCGAATTGAATAATTTCCAAATTTGTCTCTGCATGAGAATTTCCGAAAACCAAGTGGGGGGCCATGACAGGGTGAGTATCAATGCTAAAGCTTTTGAAGGACAGCCTCACACCAGCACCACCAGTGAGTTCACCAGTCGTGCAGTCACTCAGATTCCACTTGACAATTTACTAAAAGAAGTTCTTCAATAAATCCCTTCGTATTTTATCTAATTATCTCCATAAGTGGAAAGAAAAGATCAGATCTTACCACTCTTCGTCAGGCGGCATGAAGACGACGGTTGATAAGAAGCTTACCTGGAATAAAAAGGTGAAAATTTGATTAAAACATCTTTTAAAGAAGAGACACAGTCACCATCACGTGGCTAGGTTCCAACGAACTGAAATGCAAGTATTGATGTGAAAAAGCATGGCCTAGCGGTATTAACTGTGTTATCCATTGTAGCTGGTAGCACACATAACATGCACACATGTTACTAAAACAATGTTTACAGTTCTTTCATCACAGGAGGAACCTGCCAGAAGAGAAAGTGAACCAACAACCACAAGGGTGACAGGCACAGACATCTCAACTACACCATTCTGACGACCCCTTTCCCAGACAAAAGACGACTGTCTCAAAAGCAAGAAATAAGAAACAAACATCCACGAGAGAATAAAGCATCTTCAAGGACACGTGATATCGTCAAAGCTTTATGACAAATGCCTTTCAGCAGATTATAGCCGAGAGGTCCCCCTACTCTCTTAGGCAAGATTAGGATCAAGATAAAGCACTGATACAGCTTTGTTTTTCATTTGGTATTCCCGTCACCCCTGAAGGCGGATATCGCCAATCCTGGTTCGCAGGTGCAGAAGAAAACGTACAGACTTGACATGAGCTGCCATCTAGCAAGTTGTGGAGGTTGGCATACCCTACCAATTTCGCAAAATTGCATTTCACCAAATTTCCATCTCGCTCTCTTATCTATTTTTGATTTCGCCCAATTCATATTTTGCCACAGTTCCATTTTGTTGACTCCTAATAGTTGTAAGCAACCATGGCTTGAAATCAGTCTGGAGCTCAGGAGCAAAAAATCTGGAGTACCGGTATGTTCAGCAGCAACAGAGAAGCAAGCCATTTCTGGAACCAGATAGGTAGCTAACATAGCAAAGCTTCTTTCTATAATGAAGGCTCCAACATGTCCAAAGCACTCAGAAACAGCTCCAGAAATGGGAACGGTCTGTTGCTGTTTTGCTGTTCTCAAATCCTCTTCAAACCCAGCGCAGCAGCAGCTCAATAGTGTCGACCAAAAGAAGGGGGTCTACAGTAGCACATCATTTTTTCCTTCATGATTGTCATTTCCCATTACGGCCAGTTATTAATTCTTCCCTCCCTGCGAGTAATTGGCTAGGACAAAATAAGACCTGTCACGGCGCTAATGGACGTCTTTGTTTCTATGACGACGCAGCCGAAAATAACGACGGGGACACGCCGACAAACTTTGGCGATTTTAAGTAAGTAATTTTCGATTCATTAAAAAATTCCACATCCTGTCGTGGAATATAATATTATCTGTCTTGAATGTGACTCTTCCAATTATTCTAACGCGCTCAGAAAAGCGTAGAAATTTGCCTATCATGTGAAAAATATGACTTCATTCCCAGCATGCATTGCTCATTAAAAGGCCAAAGATGCACGATGGTAAGAATGAGTCATGTGACTTGGCACTAATTTGGCGCGAATATTCACCATGCGGATTTGTCAGTGGAAGCCACACTGATTGCGTGATTAGAAATGTTAACCCTTCCCATTCTCGGGCATTCAAATGGTCGATGAACAGACAGCACCTCCCCAAAGATGTCAAAAGACATGAGACCTTAACTCATCCGCCCCCAGATTTTAGCAGACAATCTTTTCTTATGAGTTTTCTAAAATGTTTTTTGAATAAATTGGAAAAAATTTGAAGAAATATTCTTCAGATGGTTGATAGGAACAAATTTTCTTCAAATATTTTTCAATCAGTACCATAGGATGTGAGAAAACTTTGACAGAAGATGTCGTCTGCTGGACTCTGGGGGCAGATGAGTTAAGGCTCTCCTCGAAGTGAGACTGAGTGTGTTCTTGTCCGAGTTTGCTCTCAACAGTCAATTCATCATTGTTGGTTTCCTTACAATTTTTGCCTTGACCAGTGACACAGACAACTACCCATAGCTTTCTATGGTTGAGCTGCCATTAGAGGACTTACTTGCACAGGACAACTCGCGTTGAGCATTGCCTTTCTTGAAGTATTTCAGTCCATTTATAAAAAGAAATTCTTAGCAGAGTAACCACGTGATTACTTCGTACCCACAGAATTCCTCCCAACACCAGAGGCACACACAGGACAGCGAATCAGTCGCTCACTTGATTGTCAGAAGAACAAAAATAACTGAAGTTCGACTGCAATTTTCATCTTTTTCTTCCAATGTAATTTCACTAAGTCCAACCAATTTTAAGATGCCGCCAGTCATGTTTCCGCACAATTTTCTTCATAAAGATGTAATTTAGTGCTATTTTCCCCAATTTCTGCTGTGAATTTGACATGGTGAAGCAAAATCGAATTAGATTGGCTTTTATTTTACAATTATTCGACTTTTTATTCTCTTCAGATGTAAGTGCACCTTTATAGTCATGTCAAAACTTTTTGCACGCTTCCTGATCATGAGTTTGAGATGGAGGCCAAATGCAACTTCTTGAATCAATCTTTTTCAGGAGAGAACTCTTTGCAACTGAAATCGAACCAGCAACATCAGAGGTGATAGGCACCACAATCTGCACTGTACCACCCTGACTACAAACACAGCAGATCCACTCAAGAGGATTAGAGGACAGAGGACAACTTTTGGACTGAGAGATGCTGTCCTTAATTGAGAAGTGTCCTGATTACAGAGGCCAAAAGGAGTAGAAATGACCAATTTGGGACTAAACTTTTGTGTTGTCCGGAGCGAGGTGTCCTGCTGGCAGGGGTATCTGCTAACGGAAGTTCTGAACTTTTCTGTCATCAGTAGAGAGGTGTCCCTTGGCAGAGGTGTCCTCTAAGGGAGATTCTACTGAACTTTTGTGTTCTCAGCAGAGAGATATCCCTCTCAGGTGTTCTCTAAGAGACGTCGTATTGAACTATGTGTCCTTAGTAGAGAGGTGTCCCCTGACTGACGGTAGATTCTGCTGTATTCCGTTTTCTAGTCTTGTCTGATGTCACCACAACTGATGGAAACCTCCATCCCTGAGAAGACCGCCTGATAATCCAGCATCGATTGCACCTGCTGCAGAGGGATGTTTTGATAGTATTTATTATAGTCATACATCATATACATAGCCGCAAATGAGATCTGGCCAGAAAAGATAAAATTGCATGTCAGTTTATCCGCCATAATAGAATTGTATGATTCAATTTGGAACTTCACCTCGGAGCATCCTCCCACAGCAGGGGTTTTTACCTCGCTCCTCTTCATCCACTCACTGTGGAGTGTATGAAGAGGAACGAGACCAAAGCCCTGCTGTGGGAGGATGCCTCGGAGGGATTAAATTGGTTCTTATAAGATATGTTTATGCCCTTAGGCAGGCCACTTCACTTCCACATGACCCCACATGAGACATTCTCTAATTCTCTAAGAGAACTGTGGCACTTTTCAATGAAGGAAACTTTAGGGCATACAGATGCAGGGGTGGATCCAGGATTTCGGAAAAGAGGGGGCGCACTGTGCTAGAAACATTGAAATCTGCGGTGAATTTCAATGATTTGTTCCAAATTTCAGAATTTCACGGTCAATTTTACAGATTTGTTGGCCAAAAGGGGCGATGCGCCAGGAGCGCCCCCTTGGATCCGCACCTGAGATGCTGTCCTTGAATGAGAGGTGTCCTGAATAAATGTGAAAATGTACAGAAATGACCCTTTCAATTATGGAGTTTGATATTCCTAGAGGTGTCCTTCTTTGGGAGGGTGTCCACTTAGGGAGGTTCCACAGAAAAACCCGCATCAGTAGTCGGAAGCGATTGGTAATTCCACGAATACACAGGAAAGGAAACAAAGATTTGCCTGTAAACATGCTCCAAGAACTCTGCTCACCAGAGCGGAAGTGTCACCACAAAATGTGAGCACGAGTGGCGTAAAGACTAATTTGAAAACTTACGGTACACAAAAAAGAAAGTCAGGAACTTGAAGTTCAAATTGAAGGTCAGATTCAAGGTCATAAAGTCACGGGTAAGCAATTAACCTGATAGCAGAGAAGACTTCTAAAGGTCCATTTAATCAACAAGAGCAACGCAAAGCGTGGCATATGCCCCCGCGTGTATGTTGAGTTGGGCGAACCTCCAGTCAAGTTATGTTGAAATCAGATTCCGTCAATATCAGGGAACATGCATACCAAAAATCAATATCACCGGACAAATAGTACATTCCTGAAATTGACGGAATCTGATTTCAAGATGTCANCTCTAAGAGAACTGTGGCACTTTTCAATGAAGGAAACTTTAGGGCATACAGATGCAGGGGTGGATCCAGGATTTCGGAAAAGAGGGGGCGCACTGTGCTAGAAACATTGAAATCTGCGGTGAATTTCAATGATTTGTTCCAAATTTCAGAATTTCACGGTCAATTTTACAGATTTGTTGGCCAAAAGGGGCGATGCGCCAGGAGCGCCCCCTTAGATCCGCGCCTGAGATGCTGTCCTTGAATGAAAGGTATTCTGGATAAATGTCAAAATGTACAGAAATGACCCTTTCGATTATGGAGTTTGATATTCCTAGAGGTGTCCTTCTTTGGGAGGGTGTCCACTTAGGGAGGTTCCACAGAAAAACCCGCATCAGTAGTCGGACGCGATTGGTAATTCCAATGAATACACAGGAAAGGAAACAAAGATTTGCCTGTAAACATGCTCCAAGAACTCTGCTCACTAGAGCGGAAGTGTCATCCCAAAGTGTGAGCACGAGTGGCGTAAAGACTAATTTGAAAACTTATGGTACACAAAAAAGAAAGTCAGGAACTTGAAGTTCAAATTGAAGGTCAGACTCAAGGTCATAAAGTCACGGGTAAGCAATTAACCTGATAGCAGAGAAGACTTCTAAAGGTCCATTTAATCAAAAATCATCATTCTGATTGAAATGATACTTGATAAAATCACTCAAGGTGGTCCTAGATGTAAGTATCGTTTTCAGAAGGTAGTTGGATGGTGAAGCCACTCTTGAAATTGAAAATTGTCACGTTGGTTCTGTTTTCAAAGGTATGCCGTAGCAGGAGTTCAGCAATCGTACGTCGTCAACGGTCTGGTTGTGACAGGAGGGCTGTGGGCCTGGCAGAGGAAGAAAGGCAATGGCCACGATGACTTCTCAATGGGAGAGGAGGGTGACACGAAGATTGGAGCATTTAAACTGGTTACTATTTTGTTCATTTTTCACTGCTTGCAACCGACAACTGGTCAGGAAATGGTTAAGACGGTTGTGGCAAGCAAGTTATGCCAGCAGGTCCAACATTTGTTCTGACTTGTTTCCAGTGAAAGCTATTCTGAATCAAATCTGTGCATAACTCCATCTACATAACCCTGAAGCATTGGATACAAATGAAAAGAAATGAGTGCTTAATTATAGTGTCACACCTTCTCCAAGCAGATCGCCACGGAAACAGAGAGCTCATCTTTGAACAGACGATGAATCCCAGAAGCGAATTAATCATTCGGATGACAATTGATACCAGTAACCATGGCAATTGGAGTTTGCAGTATCTGGTAAGAACTTGCAGAATAAATTGCTTTTCACAGGTGTGCGGGGTGAAAAACGGACATACGGTTCTCGGTGCGACGCCATGACACTTCCAAGACATCTATTCAAATCTTCTTCTTCAAAGCTGTCATTGTTTTTCTTACTCTGTCTTATTCCGACCACAAAAATAGCTGCAGCGTGTATCTTTGTGATGATGGTGAGAACTACAGGTGCAGTCGACCAGGCACCAGCCAAACGTGGGAAACACGGACCCCAATGAACCAGGAAGGTGTCAAGCATCATGAAATTTGTTCTTGGCCGTACTATGAAGAAAAACAGCCAAACTGATAGACTCCCATGATTTAGAATATGACGGGAGATTTTACAAGGACAGTTCAAGGTCAGACAGCAACATGTCAGCAACAAGTCCTGGGACCCTCGTATTCTGTATTAGATTTTTTCCATCAGGGCCGACGCCATAGCATTATTGGCCCTGGTAAGTACGGAAGAGGCCATCTCAAGCTACTCATGTTCCTCACTTGGATGGGTCTTTCACTTGCCCTTGCAAAGAAACAAGGTAAAAGGCACCACGGCTTACTGTCCCATGTGACGGACGTGAAGAGCCGGGAATGAAATCACATATGACCCGGGCTAGATTCGAACCTGGGACCTGCCGCTTGCTGAGTGGACGTGATAACCACTCGGCTATCAGGGCTGGGAAAATTCATTTCCTGGGACCCTTGTCATGGGCAGTTTTTACAGGAGGGTCCCAAAACAGCAGTTTGAACAACCTTTTGACAACTGGGTGCATGGACCATGGTCACTGCTTTTGAAGAGGACAGCAACTGCACAATTTGTGCTCTAAAACTGACCAGTCACTGGTCTCACCCATGTCAATTTGGATGCCAACATAATTCATGGCCTAGGCAAGACAGTCATCTCCCACACAGCCATCATTTGTGATTATTCCATCTCACAACTGCCAAAGCCGTCTATGTCATTTCCTCAAGCAGGCCATCCCATTCATTGCAAGATTACGCACATAAAATCTCGGCCATTCAAAGTCAAAATGACCAGTGATTGGATGGAGGGTGATCCTACGGGAATGGACCACAGGCTGTCAATGGACACTGTTGAATCTCCCACCTGCCGCAGTGTCAACTCGGCGGTAATCTTCTTCTTTTCATATGTGTCGCATCATTCGACGTAGAACTTCTACAAAAGCCGTCTCAGCTGTCATCCACAAACGACAACATGACACGTGTTCTGTCTTTTGAGGAGTGTCCCTTAGAACATGGCACCTGAGCCCAACGCTCAAATCTGCAACCTCATCGTGTTTCTCAAACAGCTAGACCAAGCAGCCGACACCTTCTATATGAAATTTCTCCCCAATGATGTATTTTATGGAAAGTTATTTGAAGAAGTGTTGTCCATTTGACCAGTCTGAATGAGATTCCTTCAAATGTTTGTCCAAATTTTCATCATCCTTGGCACAGAAGATAGAAATTCATCCACTGTGATGACCTCATCATATTTCTTGAATGTCGAGACCAAGCAGCCGACACCTTCCAATGAAATTTCTTCGGAACAATTTGTTTTATGGAAAGATATTTGAAGAAAGGTTGTTCTTTTGACCTGTCTGAGGGGGATTCCTTTAAATTTTTCTCCAAATTTTCGTCATCCTTGGTGCAGTAGAACAAAATATCCCAATGTGATGACAACATCTTGACTGAGTACTTGAGTAAGGAGGGAGTTCTGAGACATCTCCAAGTGGTGACATGATGGCAAATGTCTCCAAGAAAGGATTACAGCTCTGGAGAAGATCGTCTGTCAAAGAGAAAAAAAAATCTCTGCCTGTCTCAAAGGGTATTCATCTAACTGTGAATCAAAGCCAGACCTTGGAGGCAACAGGCAGTGATGTTCCCAATGCCACTCAGCAACATTGGAAGGTAATGAGTTGGTATCTCCACTCGTTTCAGACGAAAATGTTTCCTAAGTTGTAATCTTGTAATGTTTCCAGAGGTATCATTGCTTCGTAAACCCTAAACTCCCTACGCAGTTGTGAGTCGCGCCCCCTTCGGTTTACTCGCTCTCCACAACTGCTTTACTTCG
This sequence comes from Notospermus geniculatus, assembly GCA_002633025.1. Lineage (NCBI taxonomy): Eukaryota > Metazoa > Nemertea > Pilidiophora > Heteronemertea > Lineidae > Notospermus > Notospermus geniculatus. The sequence continues at coordinate 218,694 of NMRB01000428.1, read as the reverse complement.
TGGAAGTCGCCGCGTTTGGTCAACAGATGGCGTCAGGGACTGGCGCGAGTTTTACAGCCTATCAGCACGCTGCTTTCAGAACTCTTTGGCCCGTTGGCAACGGATGTTCTTGTGCTACCATGGCTACGAACCGCTCGGCCAATGAAAAATTGTCTCAGGCCAGCTTGGTTACCGGTTGCTCGGTGCTCTCATTGGTCGACTCTCTCAGCGCCACCTGTTGACCTAACGCGGCGAATTTTACGAAGTTAAGCAGTTGTGGAGAGCGAGTAAACCGAAGGCGGCGCGATACACAACTGCGTAGGGAGTTTACGTAAACCCTGGCAATCTCATCATCACCTAAGCCAAGATAAGGATTCATAAGAGAGATCAAGAAAGCACAATCTCTGGGGACACTCCTCGCATGGGCACCTGGTGTCTTTCTGCTAAGCCTGGGATCTTGTTATAACATCACCTGCGTCATTATCCAGGTAAATCTCCATGTAAGTTGTACGTGATGATGAGGTGTGACTCCATGACAAGTTGTCACCATGGTGTAGTGTCTCTCTGGTCACGGGCTACAGATCTGTGATTTTAGTTGGGGACCATGTTTACAAATTGGGAAAAATATGTGCCCAGTTTGAAGGCCGACTGCTTCGCACTTATCTATCCGTTTGAAACATTTCAACTACTATTGAGAAGTCAAGAATCTCTAGTTTTTAAATGTCTAAGCAGTTTGAAAATAGACTTAGGGACCTGGCCGCAATCACCATGGAATTCAATCATTTGAGCCTCAAAAGTTTGCAATTTCACGCCAACAGAGTTATGTCGTGGGCGCCGCCGACGTGACATGACGTCGTCCTTTGACGCAGTGGTCCCCAACCAACGTCATGGATCTGTAGTGTAGAAGCTCCAGTCACGGACTCCTAGTAAGGAAGTCTTGGGTTGGATCCAGGAGCCAGTGAGATTCAAGGTAAAGTTTCTTTGCCCAAAATACCTCACCAAGACGAAGTTGGTTGATGGGAGATGGCGGGTCTGTACATGCGTAGCCTGTGAGTGACGCTCAACTTCAACTGTAGGCCTACATCGACACTCCATAACTGATAAACTATCAGGCTTAGTTCGGCAACTCTCCCGCAAAACTGAGTTAAGTTACAGCAACTGAGGAAAATTAACAAGTAGGCCTAGTCATTCAGTCGTTGAAATTTTCAGATGTTGGGTTGATTTCTGAAGCTGAGGTACATCGGCTGTCATGGCGTAAAATATTCAGATGGCGAAGCTTCTCGTGTATTCAACCAGAAAGGGTGGTCTTCCAATCAGAGTCAGAAGTCGGCAACCTGCATATCACAGGTTACCGTGGCGATAATGAAAGAAGCCTCACTGTGACTTTCACATCAATTTTCTCAGCAGTACAGCGACTTTCATGTCACTGAAATGAGTTCTGATCATGAGGATCTTGGAATGATCCACGATTGAAAACAGACATGTCACAGAAACTTCATCTTCAGCTTGGAAAGGACGGACACTGTTTCAGCTGTCAAGAGCGCAAGAGACGGGAGTCCACCATGACATGAACGAAGTCTGTAGACCCTTCCTATAAATCGGTGGTTAATGTTGGAACTAACATTTCCCCTTTGACATCATCAAAGGAATTCAAGAATTGCAGTCGACTGTAACTGTATTTGTTGTGTGGCCATTTGAACGCTTAACATTCTCCTATGTCAGCTTTGAACACCCAACACCACATTAGGAAGGGTGTACAGTCCCTTTAACAAATCACTGTTCAGCCGTCTTCATAATCGACTAGAAACTATCCTTCATTGATCTGTTATGGGCGGCCACGATACGGCAATTGGCGCTTCAAATTCAAGGAGCACAAGGTCAAAGGTCACTGGCCCTCGGTTACGATCAGCGGTCACAGGCGCAGAATCCATTATCTTGGTGGCTTCAGCTGGAGAGGACGGTGACGTGAGGTCATGTGATTTATTGCACTCAGTCTGCGGGAACCGATCATGAGCATATTAATTAGTTCTTCAGTTTCTACTTCGTTGATCGACTTCGCGATGAGCATAGGTCCATTTCATTTCAATTTCTGTCTTAAGCCATGTTCCGATAAACCTCCTGCATTGAAAGCCAAGTATTGTATTTTTCTTCTTTTTCCATCGGCGCTGAAGCCGAAGCATTTGAGCCCTTGTAAGTACGGAAGAGGCCATCTCAAGCTACTCATGTTCCTCACTTGGATGGGGTCTTTTACTTGCCCTTACAAAGGCACAAGTACAAAACACCACGGCTTAGTGTCCCATGCGACGGAAGAGAACAGTCGGGTGTGGTGGTCCAGGCAGGATTCAAACCTGGGCCCTCCCGCCTGCTGAAGCTGCTCTAAAATTGCAACAACAGTACCAGCAGAACTGGACTGTTGTAAAGAAATCAAGTGTCCTCACCTTCATTTGAACCAGAGACTGCCTCTTCCGAAGTAGTACGCTCTACCGCTGTGCTGAAGGAGACAGTCCAACTGGTTGGGAGAGTTGGAACTAGGCCTAAGTTGTGTCGTTACATTGTAATGAAGCAGATGATCTTGTCCGTACTCATGTGATACAACAACAGTCAAAAGTTGTCATTTGACCAGTCTGAATGAGATTCCTTCAAATGTTTGTCCAAATTTTCATCATCCTTGGCACAGAAGATAGAAATTCATCCACTGTGATGATCTCATCATATTTCTTGAATGTCGAGACCAAGCAGCCGACACCTTCCAATGAAATTTCTTCCGAACAATTTGTTTTATGGAAAGATATTTGAAGAAAGGTTGTTCTTTTGACCTGTCTGAGGGGGATTCCTTCAAATTTTTCTCCAAATTTTCGTCATCCTTGGTGCAGTAGAACAAAATTTCCCAATGTGATGACAACATCTTGATTGAGTACTTGAGTATGGAGGGAGTTCTGAGACATCTCCAAGTGGTGACATGATGGCAAATGTCTCCAAGAAAGGATTACAGCTCTGGAGAAGATCGTCTGTCAAAGAGAAAAAAATCTCTGCCTGTCTCAAAGGGTATTCATCTAACTGTGAATCAAAGCCAGACCTTGGAGGCAACAGGCAGTGATGTTCCCAATGCCACTCTGCAACATTGGAAGGTAATGAGTTGGTATCTCCACTCGTTTCAGACGAAAATGTTTCCTAAGTTGTAATCTTGTAATGCTTCCAGAGGTATCATTGCTTCGTAAACCCTGGCAATCTCATCATCACCTAAGTCAAGATAAGGATTCATAAGAGAGATCAAGAAAGCACAATCTCAGGGGACACTCCTCGCATGGGCACCTGGTGTCTTTCTGCTAAGCCTGGGATCTTGTTATAACATCACCTGCGTCATTATCCAGGTAAATCTCCGTGTAAGTTGTACGTGATGATGAGGTGTGACTCCATGACAAGTCGTCAGCATGGTGTAGTGTCTCTCTGGTCACGGGCTAGTGTAGAAGCTCCAGTCACGGACTCCTAGTAAGGAAGTCTTGGGTTGGATCCAGGAGCCAGTGAGATTCAAGGTAAAGTTTCTTTGCCCAAAATACCTCACCAAGACGAAGTTGGTTGATGGGAGATGGCGGGTCTGTACATGCGTAGCCTGTGACGCTCAACTTCAACTGTAGGCCTACTTCGACACTCCATAACTGATAAATGATAAGGCTCAGTTCGGCAACTCTCCCGCAAAACTGAGTTAAGTTACAGCAACTGAGGAAAATTAACAAGTACCGGTAGGCCTAGTCATTCAGTCGTTGTTGAAATTTTCAGATGTTGGGTTGATTTCTGAAGCTGAGGTACATCGGCTGTCATGGCGTAAAATATTTATTCAGATGGCGAAGCTTCTCGTGCATTCAACCAGAAAGGGTGGTCTTCCAATCAGAGTCAAAAGTCGGCAACCTGCATATCACAGGTTACCGTGGCGATAATGAAAGAAGCCTCACTGTGACTTTCACATCAATTTTCTCAGCAGTACAGCGACTTTCATGTCACTGAAATGAGTTCTGATCGTGAGGATCTTGGAATGATCCACGATTGAAAACAGACACGTCACGGTAACTTCATCTTCAGCTTGGAAAGGACGGACTGTTTCAGCTGTCGAGAGCGCAAGAGACGGGAGTCCACCATGACATGAACGAAGTCTGTAGACCCTTCCTATTCATCGTTTCCACGGCGTAACTCCGACAGTCTCCGCCATTGCTGACGTCGCCGTAATGACGCAAAGGTGGTGGGCAAAATTCATTGCTTTGCTGAAGAAAGCTGGTGGGCAAAACGCGCAACATCACAGAACGACGTAGGCCTGGGCCTACGTCATGGATACAATGAATAAATTGGTGGTTAATGTTGGAACTAACATTCCCCCCTTTGACATCATCAAAGGAATTCAAGAATTGCAGTCGACTGTAACTGTATTCGTTGTGTGGCCATTTGAATGCTTAAAGCCCCACAGTATTGAATTTTACGATATTTTCAAAAAGTTAGGAGAGTGCAGATAGAGGTCCCATAGCCTCGTGAAGGTCCCCAAAATGCTTGCCTGATACGCACTTTACAGAATCAAGGCCTAGTTTTCAGCACGCATTGGAAAAAACTGCAGGGAGAGCTCTAATGTATTCTGACAGAGCGTAGTACATTTTACACTACGCTGACGTTGTGACGTCGTGCGAGAATCGCGGCGATGATTTGCGTTTTTCACATTCAATACAGTGGGGCTTTAACTTACTCCTACGTCAGCTTTGAACACCCAACGCCACATTAGGAAGGGTGTACAGTCCCTTTAACAAATCAATGTTGAGCCGTCTTCGTAATCGACTAGAAACTATCCTTCATTGATCTGTTATGGGCGGCCACGCTACGGCAATTGGCGCTTCAAATTCAAGGAGCACAAGGTCAAAGGTCACTGACCCTCGGTTACGATCAGCGGTCACAGGCGCAGAATCCATTATCTTGGTGGCTTCAGCTGGAGAGGACGGTGACGTGAGGTCATGTGATTTATTGCACTCAGTCTGCGGGAAACGATCATGAGCATATTAATTAGTTCTTCAGTTTCTACTTCGTCGATCGACTTCGGGATGAGCGTACGCCCATTTCATTTCAATTTCTCTATTAAGCCATGTTCCGATGAACCTCCTGCATTGAAAGCCAAGTATTGTATTTTTCTTCTTTTTCCATCGGCGCTGAAGCCGAAGCATTTGAGCCCTTGTGAGTACGGAAGAGGCCATCTCAAGCTACTCATGTTCCTCACTTGGATGGGGTCTTTACTTGCCCTTACAAAGGCACAAGTACAAAACACCACGGCTTAGTGTCCCATGCGACGGAAGTGAAGAGTCGGGGGTGGTCCAGGCAGGATTCAAACCTGGGACCTCCCGCCTGCTAAAGCTGCTCTAAAATTGCAACAACGGTACCAGCAAAACTGGACTGTTGTAAAGAAATCAAGTGTCCTCACCTTGATTTGAACCAGAGACTGCCTCTTCCGCTGTGGTGAAGGAGGTAGTCCAACTGGTTGGGCGAGTTGGAACTAGGCCTAAGTTGTGTCATTACATTGTAATGAAGCAGATGATCTTGTCCGTACTCATGTGATACCACAAGAGTCAAAAGTTGGCCTCAAAAGTCAGTCACTACGACAAAGTCTGGAACCATAAAGTACATTGAATGGTCTTGTCCAAAAACACAGTGTTACTTGGATATTGGAATTTTTTTGATACCACATGACATTTGTCACCATCACCTTTGTGAAAATCAAAAGTTGGCCGACTAAAAACCAGACTTCTTTAATATATGATGAGCACCAAAAATAAGACAAGGAGTGGTATCTTAAAGTACATTGAGAGGTCGTCTCCAAAAACACAGTATTTGGTTATTGGGAAATTCTTTCTTTGATACCATATGACATTTCTCGACCTTTATCAACATTGATTCATGATCAAAAGAATGAGTAAATATTCATCTAATCAATGAGCAGAATGGGCAGGTGCGGCGATCGGTACACCGCCTTCCCATGATCCTCCACTGCCCTGATACCCTAAGATGTGATCTATATGAGAAAGGTTTTACAAATGTTGTCTTAAGTGCAGGTGGAGGCAAAGTGTATTGATTTGAGATAGTACGCCTCTCATCTTATCCAAACTATAACAACTACTGACTGAATAACAAGCAAGAACTTTAGAGGTGGATCCCGGAGGGGAGAGAAGAGGGCGTAAGTGACAAGCACCCCCAAATATAACATAAATAGGATTTTGTTCACTGGTGATTAACAGGTTGCCTCGGGACTTGTTACACAAAATACAGGGTCGTATTTTAGAACGTTCCTTAACGTTAAGGTCGACCTTAAGTCTATCGTAAAACCATCGAGAACAATAGATTTAAGGTGGACCTTAATGTTAAGGAACGTTCTAAAATACGGCGCAACATCTGAATAAAACAGGGCACACAGAAAGGGACCATGTATGACACTTGCAGCCCTTCAAAAATGTCCCCAAAAAGATCTCAAAATTGCCAAAGGGTCTTCAACCTCTTTGTCATACCAGGCATGAAGCCAGAGTTATCACATGGAAATTTTCCCGTTATACCTGGAGGGGGTTTAGTAAAGTTTCAAAATCAATGTCAACTTGGCTGTTGACACTGGCTGAATGTGGCAGCTGTTTACGGTTTACTTGCCAAGAAAATTTTGATACATTTCACACAAGTTTGATAGGTTTTAACTCTTTTACAGTCATCATTGTTGAGGTTGAATTCTTACCTTTCATCATCGTCTATGCTGAATTTTTCTACCTTTGGTTCAACATCCATTGGTTTTCAACGAGGGTTGTGTCTGATGTTGCTGAACATATGAGACAAATTTGGCCATCCACAAAATAAGACGTCCCTCAGACAGAGGTATCTGGTAAGGGTTTAGATTTTCGCTAGGCCTATTTGAAGTGAAGGACATTCAGACGGAGGTATTTTAAAGGAGCACGGTATTGCGACTTTTTCTCGACAGCCGGCGCCACCGCGCCACTCTCCAACCCCAGGGATTAACTACGTTGTCGGCGAATTGACCCGATTGACTACGTACATTTTGTAATGCATTTTTCTAGTTCATCTTACTGCCACTAGGTGGCTCCCTTAACATCGGCAGTCAAATAACGCATTTGAGATCCAATATCGTGCTCCTTTAAGAGAAGTTGACACTGCAGGGCTGCACCTCTCATGATGAGAGTCCTGTAGAGGTGTCTGCAAGGAGAGGTACTCAGCAATCAAAGTCACAGTGCTCACGTATCAGGAGCTCTAGCCAGCCAAAAGCTATACATATCAGTTAAGTCAGTGGATACTTATTTACTTGAAAAACTTTTTAATCTCACATTTCTAAGGGTTCATGAGACTGTTATCCATATTTTCAACGATAACAGCCTTCGTGGGTCTTCGTATAATTCTGACTTTGTGACAATAATCTGAATATAGCATTACATATATTCCACATTCAACGTTTTTGGATTTGGCTGTTTCGTCTTTCGATGACACGGTTCTCACTGCTACTGGGGCCACCCTGATATCTCCATCCAAAAAATTTTGTTTCAGAAATCAAGGGCCATACCACACCCATCTTTCAGTTAAATGAAGATTGAACAAAACGCCACCTTTATTCATACATCATCACTCAATTGCCACAGCGGAAAATCATCCATCATTTTCACTAATACATAAGCGCCACCTTGTTACGTCAGGTGTAATGAAGACATCAAAATGTGCGAAAAATGTTAACATCCATCGATCATCTTGTTCAAGACGAATCTTTTTCACGCCTTCCCTCGGAAAACCTTGGTCACGCTGGTCATTTATCATCATATACAAATTTCTTGGTCTTAGTTCTCAACGTTGCTATTATCGACTGCAGACCTTATCACTTCTGGTTGATTACGGCAGCCGCCATGATTGATACCATGTCATAACGCGCCAGCCCCAATCATCACCATTATCGTCATCTTTGTGGTTTTAATACCGTACCTCGTCGGAGACGTGCGAGAATAATTACAGATGATTGTAGGTTTCCTGCGGTCCTTGTTGCTAGCGCGGCCCTTTCTGTTCCAAAAGTGGGTTTCTTTAAAGGGACCCATCGTCCATGTCAATAATAATCAGCATAGGTAATCTTTAGAACTCAAGGAAGTTCTCCGGGTAAAAGAGCCACTTATCAAGCCCTGCTTTAACATAAAACTGCCTTCTTCTTTTATAAGGGTATCATTTCAAGTTTGGTGAGTAAACTTGCCAATAGGATACGTAATGCAACCAACAGTACAGGAGTTTCAGCAGCAACACCTTAGTGACAACCTCAGCAATTTCACGCAACAAATACGTTCCAGGACATGATACTGCCAATACATTTCCCACCTCCAGGAGTGAAGAGCTCGGTAAACTTCGCAACAATGCACGACACTTAACCTCAGGCTTCTTGCACTTCACCTCTTCTGTTTTGTCGGGATAGTTTTCTCGAGAAGAACGTCAGTTTGTGTGATAATGGCAGTTATGGAAGATAATCTTTGGATTATGTTTCAATCATGCATTTTGTTTTTGATACAAAATAAGAAGCTTTGAAGGTCGTTAACTCCTTGAAGGTTCAAGGTCATATCTTGTTACAATAGACGATATCACTCCAAAAGAGCGCAGCACCTGACGGGTAACTACAGCGTCACGACGTCCCGTACTCATTCCATGACATCTTGACGTGAGACGACGTCATGATCGCTGAAACAAGTGGAGGTTTTTCGAGTGACGTCATGGCGTTCAGAATGGGGCACGGGACGTCGTGACGCTGGAGGCCTAGCCAGCTACCCGTCAGGTGCTGTGCTCTATTGGAGTGATAGAGTCTATTATTTCTCCTGCAATGGGGATCATAACTGTGATAGCGGGCAGCACACAGTAATCAGGTCCTATACAACGGATGCCTTTTGTATTAGAAATTGATCAGGACCTGAATGTTCCCTTCAATTCAATAGTTTTAACCACTAGTGACACCTATTGAGGTAGTGAGTTAGGTTCCTCATTGTCATAAACATCTTGACCTATCAACGCCAACGGTCACTTCGCCTTTGGACGACTACACATTACTCCAGAGTGTTATTGTTGGAAAAACAAAGTTGGCTACGAAAGAGTTAAATCTTATCAAAAACAAGTCATGCATGAGAAACCTTAGAGTGATCCACCAATCCGCTTACAGCTTTATCAGCCACTAATGCGCGATACAAAGAACATCTTGACGAACCGAAGCTGACATTGATACCCAGCTATACGGCTACAGTACCATAGAAGTGTGTGTTTATGTGCCAGTGTTCTTCTTCCTTGTTTCAATATTGTTCCTGATTGTGAAGTCGGCGAAGTTCTCGCTCGTTGATTGGACCTGATTAGTTTCGTATCTTGATATCTTTGAAACTTGTGATATCCTGTCCGCATGAGTTTCAACCAATCTGGTTATAGAGGGCGCTGTAGGGCAACGTACTCCTATATGACGTGAATCGTCCCCAGTTCCATGGGCGGATCCACGATTTCAGAAAAGAGGGGGCGCACTTTGCTACAAACATTGAAATCTGCGGTGAATTTCAATGATTTGCTCCAAATTTCAGAATTTCACGGTCAGTTTTACAGATTTGTTGGCCGAAAGGGGAGGTGTGCGCCGGGTGCGCCGCCCCCGGATCCGTGCCTGAGTTCTCAGGGCCCTCTGTAGTGTCTACAAGTTCTGAAGTGGCTGTCAGAGTGGTGCAGTGGAAACAATGGTGCCTGTCACCTCCGAGGGTCCAGGTTCGATCCCCTGTTGGGCCTACTATTCATGTGATAGAGAGGGTCACTCTCTTTGACACCACAGGCGTCACAGAGGTGGTGGTCACCACTACACCATCGCAGCACCCACAAGATCTGAAGTCGCTGCAGAATCATGACGGTAAAACAACTTGTAAGCTAAGAAAACATAGCTACTAACAATATTTTGATAGTCACCACCTTAGTCATACAAGGACATGGGTTTCTATTAGCAGAGATCAAAACAGCGATAAATCTTCCCTGTATCGGATAATTAATTCATCCTTGGGGAGAGCCAGGTATGGTATGGAGCATGCTATGCTGTCCCGTGGGATGGCCACCATATTGAAAGCGCCAGGATGTTGATCGAGCCATGATGGGTCTTGAAAGGGAGCCAATCATCATCATTGTTGATGATGTTTAATGGCGGTTTGCTTCCGTCAGGATCTGTAGCATGATATGGCTGCTTGGTCAAACAGGGTTCCGTGTTCGGCAGCGTCATGGAAGGATGCATGTCTGCACCAGTATGCGCATAAAAAGTGACTTGAATGCTGAGTGTCATCACCACTTTTATGAACCCTCAAGGCAGTCCTCAACATGAGCGTTTTCCAGCCAAAGTTGGCTCTCTATGGGTAACTCAGCTGTAGAAGGCTATGGGCAGTTGTTCGTGTTACTGGTCAAGACATAAGCTATAAGGAAACCAGCAATGTCACCTAACTCTCAAGAGCAAACTCTCATGTGGCACAGTAGGCCTACCTGAATGGGCAGTGAAAGCATAGATTGCAAAGAGACTATATTTTGTGATTTTCAAAAACAGAAACACTGGAATTTGACCCTTTTAACGGCTTATGAAACAGTGGCTTTGCCATTCAGTGGAGAACCTGTGAATCTGACCTTGGGAAAGGTAAAGGTCAAACGACACCATCAGGAAGCGATCATCCATTCAGGATGTCCCGATCCTCATCCATCTTCACTACATTACGACGTTAAGTGCCATAGATCTAAATAGTCGCAACTCGTAAATTAATTCGCAATCTGCGATTATGGTCCACTTAGCCGCCATGATTTCCTTGTATATAAATCGTATTCAGGAGTGGCCTTGGCTGCAGACGTACTAGTGGCACAGTTTTTTGGCTGTTGGGGCACACGTTTGTGTTCCGTTGATGCAAAATGAACGGACATCACTAGAAATGCCGGCATGAGTTGGGCCAATGACCCCCTCACTTGCCACAACTTCACTCCATCAATTCACCAACTTCCATCACCATCATGGGCAGTAATTAGGAAACTTTCACTCCGTAACCATAACAACCAAGATGCCGTGAGGCAGAAATCCAAAGCAGAAGAGATGGTAATCCAGGGTACAGAGTTCACTGCACATGATTTCATGATTATAACACCCTTCGTATCAAACTACCAGAGCAAGTGCCAAGTTACTTTAACTCTTGTCAATTTCAATTCATCAAAAATTATTTTTGGAAGTGGATCCAGAAATGCAATCATTTGACTCAGTTATGCAGCCCAAAGTTACAATAATAGGAGCAGTCAACTGCACATATTGCCAAAAGATGGCAGCACAGTTCTACTAGCGGACCAATACAAAAGAAACTTCTCTTGATTGGTGCTCAATCAAGAATGAATGGGTCTGCTATATGCATTGAATTGGGCCATAGTGACACCTATTGGTCAACTCACTGACAGCTTCTACTGCAATGAGAATTGCCCTTCATGATGTACCCCTACGTGAACCTTGTTTGAAGTTCCTAGGGCAAGATCAAAAGGGTTATCATCACAGTATCTGGTGATAAGAAATTGAAAAGGTGTGCTATATCAAGGATGAGAAAAGCTTAACACCCTTTCACATCACATCAAGAACACTGCAACCATCCTTTATCCCACACGTCACCACGACTACACGCAGGGTTCTCTGACTTTCCCTCTGTAAGATATCTACCCCTCAAGACGTCAGCAAAACCGTAGCTAATGTTTACAGAAGGTAATCGCAAGTGCTGGGAAAAAATCCGATCTTCCACAGCGCTTCTTCACCAACTATCATCTAAGATTAACGAAACACTCTGCGATGCAATTATGGCAGGCAAAGATGAAAGTAGACCTCGAGAATGATATGAAACAACCCTGAGTGCATGCTTCAGGTAACATTTCATGTTTTTACCTTGTATTTTCCATGATGTTGATCAGTCAGAACTGTTTTTATGTTTTGTTTTTCAGGGTGAGTGACAAGTGCTGAGCAGTTAGATTCGGAGTCAATTTACTATTTTTGCACCATTTCCCATTCGGCAAGAAGTCAGGATTACAACATTTTTGGAACACACAATACACAGACTTTCCACCACCAGGAACAGTACTTGTTAAAGGGGCATAATATTGCCAGGTTTTGTCAACAACCAGCGCCACCGACGACGACTGCATCATTCTCCAATACCGTAGTTTTGCCTTTCGTCCCTGTGTTGGAGAATGTATGATTACAATACAATGCATATATGGATACTCCAGGAACGAGAGTTACTCTACATGGGGCGAGGTTACTCCAGGAACGAGAGTTACTCTACATGGGGTGAGGTTGATAAGCGGTAGTTGACAACATTGTCAATAGAGGGCCTTAATGCGAGTGTGCTTAGCACAGGACAGAAAAAGGATAGAGTCCCCTTTAACACAGCATAGTGAGTGTTGAGGTTGTCGTAGCCCAGTCAGTGGTCTCAGTCCTAGCCCAGTATAGTCCTAGGCCTACCACAGTGATAAGACTTGAAGAATCAACACATGATTGGTCAATAACTGGCATCACATGACCTGATCATGCAAAGCAAACAGCACCACCGACCAATACTTTTGAGAGCAACAATAGTCATCCAATAAGACAGCTCATTCTTGGTGAGTTCTTTCCATGCACTCTCTTCACAAAGATCGCCTTAAAGTAGCCAAGCACACCATTCTTTCTCACGGAAAAATTAAACGTGCACGATATGACGCATAGAGAAAAGTTCTAAGACCGTTCCAAAAGTGCAATCATTCCCAATATGTTTTATCGCTAGAGATTACTCCGCCCGAGCTAAGTGTGAGGAATTATCGGGCATATAATAATAAGAGGGAGTCATTACGAATGGTTCGTACAGGGGGTCATCTAAAGCCATTTATTCTCCAAGTTAAGAACTGCTATCAGTAATGCATTAAGGTTCGGTAGCAGGGAAGGGAATTAGCCGTGGAAATAGCCCTGTGTCGATTGGAGGAATAGCGCGTGTTGATTTCACCTGATAGGCCATGTTGGATGAAACTTCCTGCTATTATTGCCACTTCCCAGGGGACCAGCGCACAGGTGGCCACAATTAATTAACCATTTGGAAAGCAGTCCTTTTTCTAATTGTAGAGGTTTTATCTCAGTTGGGGCTGGACCAGGAGCCACGTATAGCATCTGATGCCAAGATCCTTCTTCAACCTTCGCCATTTTTGTATCCATGATTGTTTAAGGCGGACCTCCAAATGAGAGTTTTCTCATGCAAGTTGGCTCTCTATGGGCAACTCAGCCAGCAAAAACCATGGGCAGTCGTTGGCTCTCTATGGGCAACTCAGCCATCGAAAACCATGGGCAGTCATTGGCTCTCTATGGGCAACTCAGCTGTAGTTCAGGGTGAGTGACAAGTGCTGAGCAGTTAGATTCGGAGTCAATTTACTATTTTTGCACCATTTCCCATTCGGCAAGAAGTCAGGATTACAATATTTTTGGAACACACAATACACAGACTTTCCACCACCAGGAACAGTACTTGTTAAAGGGGCATAATATTGCCAGGTTTTGTCAACAACCAGCGCCACCGACGGCGACTGCATCATTCTCCAATACCGTAGTTTTGCCTTTCGTCCCTGTGTTGGAGAATGTATGATTACAGTACAATGCATATATGGATACCCCAGGAATGATAGTTACGCTACATGGGCGAGGTTGATAAGCGGTAGTTGACAACATTGTCAATAGAGGGCCTTAATGCGGGTGTGCTTAGCACAGGACAGAAAAGGAATAGAGTCCCCTTTAACACAGTATAGTGAGTGTTGAGGTTGTCGTAGCCCAGTCAGTGGTCTCAGTCCTAGCCCAGAAAAGTCCTAGGCCTACCACAGTGGTAAGACTTGAAGAATCAACACATGATTGGTCAATAACTGGCATCACATGACCTGATCACGCAAAGCAAACAGTGCCGCCGACCAATACTTTTGAGAGTAACAATAGTCATCCAATAAGACAGCTCATTCTTGGTGAGTTCTTTCCATGCACTCTCTTCTCAAAGATCGCCTTAAAGTAGCCAAGCACACCATTCTTTCCCATGGAAAAATTAAACGTGCACGATATGACGCATAGAGAAAAGTTCTAAGACCGTTCCAAAAGTGCAATCATTCCCAATATGTTTTATCGCCAGAGATTACTCCGCCCGAGCTAAGTGTGAGGAATTATCGGGCATATAATAAGAAGAGGGAGTCATTACGAATGGTTCGTACAGGGGGTCATCTAAAGCCATTTATTCTCCAAGTTAAGAACTGCTATCAGTAATGCATTAAGGTTTGGTAGCAGGGAAGGGAATTAGCCGTGGAAATAGCCCTTTTCGATTGGAGGAATAGAGCGTGTTGATTTCACCTGATAGGCCAAGTTGGATGAAACTTCCTGCTATTATTGCCACTTCCCAGGGGACCAGCGCACAGGTGGCCACAATTAATTAACCATTTGGAAAGCAGTCCTTTTTCTAATTGTAGAGGTTTTATCTCAGTCGGGGCTGGAGCAGGAGCCACGTATAGCATCTGATGCCGAGGTTCTTCAACCTTCACCATTTTTATATCCATGATTGTTTAAGGGAGGCGGACCTCCAAATGAGAGTTTTCTCATGCAAGTTGGCTCTCTATGGGCAACTCAGCCAGCAAAAACCATGGGCAGGCGTTGGCTCTCTATGGGCAACTCAGCCATCGAAAACCATTGGCAGTCGTTGGCTCTCTATGGGCAACTCAGCTGTAGAAAACTATGGGCAGTCGTTGGCTCTCTATGGGCAACTCAGCCAGCAAAAACCATGGGCAGTCGTTGGCTCTCTATGGCAACTCAGCCATCGAAAACCATTGGTAGTCGTTGGCTCTCTACGGCAACTCAGCTATGGGCAGTTTTTGTGCCACTGCAGGTCGTGGAGAAAGCCGTAAGGAAACCAACGATGGCGAACTACCCATTGAGAGGCGACTCGCATGAGGAAACTCTCACAGAGGGGTGCCTTTGTGTAGCATCATTCATGCTGAAGGTGATCATACTGCCATTCACCCCACCAACCAGAATCCAAGTTCCAAACTCTAACCATCTTGACAACACTACACATCCCCTGAACAAACTTCACCGTGTAATTTTCCAGGATAGTACGCGTAAAAACAGGACTCGGGGCAAAGTTGGTCTTCCCATTATTCTAATTACTCACGATCCAATTTTCCCGATCGAAAACCCATCTGATTGTATTCTGCGTACCGGAAGGGCGGCCATAATGACAAGGCTTGTCTTCAGCTCAGACTGAGACTCAGGAGGCCGTAATGCGAGTTCGCGAAGAAAGTGGTATCTTCTACAGCTGTTACTAGCTGTGGTTCTCATACTGGAAGGTTTAACCCTCCAAGGTCATGTGATTTGGCGGCCATCTTGGCAGAGCAGATGAACACGATGGCTGTTGTAGTTGCAGTTCTCATACTGGAAGATTTAACCCTTCAAGGTCATGCTGATTTGTCAGCCATCTTGACTAGCAGATGAACCTGGATGTTGAAAGAGACTGTACAATCATATCGAGAGATGACAGGGCCAATCAGATAACATCAGCATCATCATGGTCAAATCTTTGCCATCACTAACCTTGAGATGCCCTTCAAAAGATACTCTCCATGTTTTTTTCACTTTCTATTAGTTTCCTATTTGCGTCTTTCACCTCAGTGCATAAGGAAGAGGCGTTTTTATTCTGACCTTTGGAAAGAAAATATTCTTGTAGTTGGATGGAAGGAAGTAGGCCAGTGGTCAAGCCTTACAACTCAAAACCATAGTAAACTGATAATACCCCATAATGAATGACCACCAATTTCCTGCGCTCAAGACGACCACAAGCAACTTTTCGCTTTCCTTTCTTCCGGGTTTTTGTGCAACCTCCACGTACAGAACGGATTACAAGTTGCCGTGAGGCCAGAAGACTACGAACAATCAGACACCAATTCATCCGCAACACAAGGCGAATTGAAAGGCAACAAAAGACGGACTCTATCTCTGGAAAGATTAGTCACAATACAATGGACGCAGTCGCAAGCAAAGTAAGAGATCAACCCAAAAAATCTGACTAGCCTTTAACAGTTTGCAAAGGATGTATATAAAAGACTGAAGGGTTCAGTAATGTAGAGATGATAAGATTCTATCATTAAGCTTTGTGTTCCATTCAAAGATGCTACATTGAACGGAGCTTGGTGGTTGAGAGGGAGAGAGTGAAAAGGCCAAGAGCTGTCACCTCTGAGTGACTTCAATCCTCCACGCTGTTGTCTCATCCTCACGCCATCACCACTCCATGCGTACCAACCAAACTCAATCAGAACATCATTCGTGTCATCACACACACGCCAAAAACTTGCCAATCTCGAAACATAATTGGAACTGCGCCACATGCAAAAAGTCGGAATCAACGCCTATTTTTGTAGCTTTGACTGTCGTCAAGTTTATACAAGATTCATGGCAACAGCTCACAGAGGAAATCTCGTCAGGGAAGTTCATCTATTGTGCAGACGATCGCGAAATTTGCTTCGGGACTTCTCTGGCTAAGAATAAAATCTGGCATCCGCGACTTTCAACTCCCTTTGGAAATTGCATATACCTGACAACCCCATATTGCTTATTTTCCACAAAGAGAGAATGCAGAAGGGAACTTGGAGGGCAGTGACTAATATTCTGACAAATAATCTTGGGAAAAGCTGCCAGGAAAAAGCAGGACAGTGAATGAAGTCGACATGGAAGACAATGGTCAGAGCGCAGTACCCACTCCTGCTTCGCAAATACGGCACAAAAGACCAAGAAGCATCCACAAATAAATGACGTAAAAACAACAGCATCTTGCTGTTATTGTGATTATGGGTCTTATGTCGTTTTCCCTACAGGGAACAGTCAGTCATTTTGCTGGCTTCTTAATGCCACATGCATGTCAATCACACAAGAGTCGCGCTTGATATAAAAAGAAGTGTTCAGTTTATGCAAAGAAGGCATTATTTCTACCATATTTGAACTTTGGTGTATGGTTTCGCTTGCGTGAGAGACGCACCATTACAAGCTCATATTCTGTTTGGCTTTCTCTTTTCTTTGTGAATAAATGACGGAATTAACTGTCTCTATGCATTAACGATCATCAGTAGCTGATGTTGTACTTGATTACATTCTATTACACTAAGGAAGAGTGACACCTAATAGCTTTAGGGTTAACTCACCTACTCTTTTCTTCACAGTTATATGGCGTTTTGAGCATTTTTAGCACGGACACCATAATGCACCCACAACGAACAACATAGCAAAAACAAAATTGTACCAGGGATGAATTTATGCTCTGAATTTCCCTTCGTACCCTCAGGGGGACGTTGGCGAGACCCTGGGAAGATATTTACATTTCCAAAACCATCGGAGAATACATGTTTATTACGAAAAGAAAAGAATCAGATCTAGCTCGCATGGTGGTTTCTTTTCCTTTTTTGTCATGTGCTAAGTTAAACATTCTTTTCTCTTGTTATCATGTATGCAAATAATAAGACTTCCATCCAGCACCATCATACCAACCGAATGTAACTTTCTAAAACATCAGCGCAACTCAACGGCAAGCGAATTGAAGGGCCTACAGCAACATTCAGTTTGTTTCCATAGCGCAGGTCCAAAGTGACGTATCGCAACATGAACGAAATCACAAAAACATACACTAAAAATACAGTTGTCAGGTCAAAGAAACTTGGCTTTTCCACTAGGATCTAGCTCCTCCAACACTATTGTATCAAAAATGTCAGTGTCGGAAATCTGATTCGAAGACATCATCAACAGCCTGCTGTGTGGTCAGCAATGCTGACCATCACCAACAAGAGAAGCTGGACCCCAGCAAGGCCAGGCCTCTCTTACTTTACAACTGCCATTTTGGTGTGTGTAGCCAAGTCATCAATTCACTCAACTTGCATCCAAACCAAAAA
>NMRB01000428.1:182777-196849 GCA_002633025.1 Notospermus geniculatus | reverse complement strand
CTAACAACTAAGAAGTGTCAATCATTCACAGACAAGTCAAATAGGGCATTCAGAGTTATGGAAGAAAAACTCTCCAAGACTAAAGGTATTTATTACTGCTCCTTGCATTAGAAGCAATTAGCATACAGTGTACGCAAGAATCCTCAAAAGGTGTCATTTGCTTCCACAACTTGTCACAGTTCGCGAAGCACTCTAAAACCTTTTATCCCCAACATCTGATTAAAGAAACGCCAATTAATTCTTTGTTAAAAACGCGTCAACGCGTCGAGTCTTAATGCAACTGATGGAATGCATGGCGCTTTTCGCTTCAGATTAAAAAGAATATTGAGCATTCTTGTCAGAAATCAGTAAAAGAGGATGAATGCAGCGCATCGCGAAATGACTGGATATGATTAGGGCTTTTCTCTATAGCTTATAGCATTACCAGGGATTTGAAATGAAGACGGAAATTACTGAGAATTTACAGAGATTTTACTGAACTGAGGAACTGGCATACGCTGTGCGCATCTCTGCCATCTAATGGTAAAAGGCAGTGTCCCACATTAGAAGCAGTGGGGGTGTGGATGATTAAAGTAAAAGCTTTTTGCTGTACTATTCTGTACTTGTTAGTACATGACAGAGCTATTACATAGATCGACCTGCTCCTGTTGATGACAGGTGGAGATATGACAGCAGCAGGGCACATCTGGGTATCTCACACCAAGTGGGGATCGAATCTGGGACCTTCTGACCGGGAGCCAGAGATCCGAGCCACTACACCACAGTGACTCCTCCAAGTCAAGGACTGACTGGCTGGTGGAAAAGCCATCCACTACCTGACTGGTAAAGCTGAGTCAGCCCTGAAGATTTCTATCAAAATGGGACACGTAGTGTATCAAATGCCATTAAAGAAGTTGACAGGCATAGAGTATTATCTAAAAGCATCGCTGGACTCTAGTTATCTTTCTACTTTCCATGCCCATCACACACACGGCTCATTCTTATTCCTGCCGAACCCGCAAGCTTACATTAACGACTACCCCATGAAAGAAACTTATTTATTTACCATAAAAAGCAATGCCCCGTGCACCCAATCTTTAGTTTTTTCCCTGTTATGATTGGTTGATGTCTAGGCTGGGTTTTCTCTCTGACTGGTCACCAGTTCATCCAAGTGGAATGTACACACTGCTCATTGGCCGAGACCCTTCTACCCCTAATAGAATCAGCAGAAGGACAACACAGACTTGTGAACGGTTCACTGCTTGTACGATGAATGGCCAACAGTAAAGAACTAATGGTCAGGGATGGTGCTACCCACTCATCAAATCCCCATTGGCTATTTCTCCTCCAATCCAATGCGGCTCCAATTGCGTTCCACTGAAAGTGCATATGGACTGAAAATTATGGTAACTTAAATGTCATTTGGCTCATGTTTTGACTAACTTGAGTTGGTCAGCACCATCTCTGAACGGTATGAAAGATATGTAAGAACTTAGAAGAGAAACAGCCCAGCCAAGATTGATCAGCGTCAGAAGAGGCCACATTTTCACATTGGCAACTGCATCTCAAACCAGAAACCACTCGTTCTCATGTGAATTGGCTCTCAATGGGCAATTCACCATTGCTGCTTTCCATATGGCTTATGCAGAAACCAATGACGCAATGGTTTCCCATAATTTTCTATGGTCGAGATGCCCACAGAAAGCCAACTCGAATGGGAAACTGACGTATGCAGCACTTTTAGGGATCTCAAATTTTAGACCTACTGACCCCTAGTCAGTTGTTACCAAGCATCCATCTCACAATAAGGAACAAATTCCAGTCAGGAATCTTGAAAATTCCAATTAAGCCTCATTACTCACAAGCCAAAAGTCTGATCTGCTGTAAGGCCTCAGAGTAAGACATACTGTGACCAATCTTGGTAGCAAGATATTCAGTCGCGACTACCAGGGCACAACCTTTTGATTATGTCGACGGATGCCCCTTCGGAGGTCTTCTTCACCAGCTGAGCCACCAGAGGGCTCAGCGAACACTCCAGACCTTGCCACCACGGCAGTCTCCTAAGCCCAATACCCATCTCAACTAATCAGAGCTTGATATCATAGTATTGGAAGAATTAAGATGGATGACAAGGGCGGCCATTTTACACCCGAGCAAGTACAAAAGAATTATCATCCTATCATCATTGATCTTGATTTATCTGAATGACTGACGCTATCGAATGGACGTCTGTTTCATCTATTGGTGCTAGGGTCATGTATCAAACAGTAAGACCCTTCAAAGGACCTTTTTAGCTTTATTGATAGTGCATCCTACGAAGCGTTACAGCCCCCTGAGGCTAGATGCCCTTCTTCAAACTCTCGTAAAGCTGAGTTTTCTTGTAGCTTAGAGACAAGGGTCGCTTGATCAGGTCTGGAAACATACAGAAGGAAGAATAGGTCCCTTCGAAGAACAGCAGAACCAACCTATTGTACATAAGGATGAAGTAAGCATTAGCCAGGCTTCCCAAAGAGAAAACTATCATGGTCAAGATTCTAACCCTAAATCGTGTTTTTGGAGTTCAATCCTCCACTGCAAAACCATTGTTATGTCCTCGGTATAAAATTAATTAAATGTTGTAGGCCTACTTGGCCACTTGAGTAGTGCCATTGTAGTAGGCCTACTCAGTACAGAGCCACAGGTTAGTGCATATTGCCAACACCTTTCTCAAAATGGGGCAACCTCCCCAGCTGCGTTCACCTGACAATCCTTCTTCCTGTCTCATTAAATTGACGAAAACAGCATCAGATTTTCATGGCAATAACTGGGCAGTTCCGTAAGTCATGGTGCCTAATGACCATGTTTGGTAAACCCGCGCTGCACGATATTGGCTTCGTCAGGAAAATGGCGGAAAAGCATTTGGCGATAATGAAGGAGATTTCGAAACAAGCAGACGCACTAAATGGCCACTGTTGCTCTCTGCTTGACACCAACATCGGTAAACATGGCTAATTGTAAAAGCTGGAATCCTGGCCGAGTTACCGGGTGGTGGTTAGATGTGCACCGCTGTTGGATGACAGAGGTAATTACAGAGCCAGAGGTGTGATTATGGGTCAGCATAAAATCTGGAACCTTGAGCAGACTCTGGATACGTCCACGCTTTGTAGTCGTGCTACACGTTGACTTGATTCACAGTTACTTATGTACTGCCAGCAGCATCAAGTCACTCGAACATTCAACAGCACCATGAGCTGAAATAACTGTAGGCTGTAGAAGAAATATTTGAAGGAATATCATTTTCATTGACAAAATAAGCAAATAGGTGGTGATAATTTCCCTAAATGATTCACTTTGAGCGATATCCATTGATATGGCACTCAACTTCAAAGTGCCAACTTCAGTCTCTCTGCCACCATTTCGATGTTGATTATCACTCAAGCTCGAGTTCAAAGCCACATCACCTGCTAGAGGGGACAAACACAACCACACCAATGAAAAGTTCTGAACGTTCATTCCATGTCCTTTTTAACACATGCTCCTTTGGTTACAGCCAATCAAAATGCTCTTTGATTCAGCGAGAAAGGAGACGTTTGACACTTTGTGGAGGAAGAAACCAAACACGTCGCTTCCACGGAATGAATCTTACGGGTAGGTAAACTTGACGAATGCCAATAAGCAGTTTTTTTACATTTTGCTTCAGGTGTGTGATCTGGTGATGGCGAGCGTCGTTATTTAAAGGGCAGCAATGCCAGACAACTCGTTACATAGACCACCAGATAATTTCAAGGAAAATGCCGTCATAGAAGTCATTCACGTGAGGACAGAGGAAAAGATCGCATGAAATAATACAGATATGATAACAAACTCTGGTGACTTTTTACAATTAAGACGACCTTGAGAAGCCATACGACCTTGAGAAGTTGTATGACCTTGGAGGCTTTTACAGGATGAACACGTAAAAAGCCACAAATAATCATGATGAGCAATAATCATGATGAGCAACACTTCTCCTTTCACGTGTATGATTTCAATTTTTTAGAGGATATCATGCACGTGCCAGTTTGAAATTCAATAACAGCCAATTTTTGATTAAATATTTTCCACCAAAATACCAATGCAAAGAAGGAGGTGCTATATCAAGATTGGGGATAATCCAGAAATAGTAGCTGGGATTAATTTCAAAAACATGCAGCATGTCGTCACGTTTTGGTTGAGACTGACGTGATTTGATGTCAAAAAGCAACCCTCTGTACGTGACCCTCTGATCAGCCTTGACAGAAGGTCACCAAAATACTCTGTTTCTAAAGGTGAAAAATATCAAATCGCATGTTTGGAGTTAAATATGATGCTTCTTTTTGTACAGCTGAATATAGCGATGATCAAATTGCTGATTAGTACGACATGCACTGTTGACATCCGGATGTGCACCGAAATATGATTTATGGTCAAAAACACGACAGGATATGAGCACATGACAATTTATAACATGATCTTTCGGAGCAAAAAGACAAGTATTTGACAAAGGACACGTCAATAAGGATATTTTGTTCTTGCTTTTAAGAATGTAAGTAGCAACCACTCAGCTCAACAAACGACTCAACAAAACACAAGAAAAGATCATGACAAATATTGGGAAAATCATCAAGGAGTTCAGCATCCCCACCCCAATTGGCCGTCTTTGATCTGCCGCAACGCAAGATGTAAATTGCATGTCACCGTGTCGTAGGGATGTTCAATTAGAGAGTGAATCATTCGCTAGGACTACACCTGGTATACGCCAACAACACGAGGTCGTCACATACGCGTGGTGTACGACTGCGATGCGAATCATAATCATCAACTCACAAAACTCTATTCCAACAGTAATTCCATGCTATATTTGGCACCGTATACCGATACTAATTCTAAGCTTCCTTGGAGAAGTGAAATTTCATGTTTAAAGGAGCCCTGTATTGCCATTTTTTCTCAAAAACCGGCGCCACCATCGCCGTGCGCACCATTCTCCAACCCAAGGGTCTAACTACATTGTTGGTGAATGGACCCAATGTACTACGTAGATTTTGTAATGTTTTTTAATAGTTCATATTGCTGCCAGTAGGTGGCTCCCTCTATGTCGGCAGTCAAAATACTGTAAGAGATTGCATACCTAACTCCGATGAACTTGAAGTATTTTTGACTAAATTCGGCACTCCCTTTTGAGGGGAGGTATGTTGGACTTCAGTCGGAAATCAAAGAGCAGAAAGTTTGCAACTAAACTTTTATGAAACCAAGTGAAAATCGCATTGCAACTGATGAGTAAAAGGTAGTAACTATGCACTATTATGAACTGAAATACAGTTAGCTCTCATTATCAGCACTTCAGTTTGCTATCTAGACAGATGGCAGCACTGCACAGCAATAAAATCCGAGCACTGTAACTTCTACTGATACTGACTGACGTTTTCATCTAACTTTAGTGATTTGACATGGAAAAAGAGCTACTAAATATAAAGATGCAAGGGGCACCGACTCCTGACAAATCTAATTTAGTTCACTTGAAAGAGGTACGGTACTTTATGCTACTTAAAGAAGACTACTTTGCTCTTCCTAAAAATTCCAAATCCTTTAAACGTCTTCTTTCCGAAGGAACTCGGCTAAATCACGGGAAATTAACTAAGTTTAATCTTTAATCTTCGACCGCTACAAATCAATTTGAAAATATCACCGAGGGGAAGGATTTTTTCGTCGAATTTCATCGACAGTAAAAACATATGGTACGGAGTGATCACAAATCTGGGGTTGACAGAAATGAGCCCAGGGCATTATGGGTAATACAGCGTAATTAGGAGACCAAAATATTAACATTGACGTGGGTGATACTTTGGGGACGTGAAGACGCTTACAGGCATATGGAAGAAATAACCTGGTTGATGATGGAACGACGGTATTGGTCGGCTCGGATAACAGGAACAAAAGGAAGGGGTTGCAATAATAGGTACAGTCAACTGAGAAAGGAGAGACTTTAACCTTATATAGATGAGGTAGGGTGCCAGAGTGGCGTAGTGGAAACATTGGCGCATGGCACTCAGAGATATCAGGTTCGATCCCCAGTCAGACAGAAAGTGTCTCCAGCTCAGGTAGTAGGCCTAGAGCACTGGGCTCAGAAACAGAGATCCCCGGTCCAAATCTCAGTGTGACTCTTCATTTCTCTGCAAACAACTGTCTATTTAGAGCGCATGCAGGTGACGTCATCACATCATGTGATCAGTCTAATCCACATCTTGGATGGCAAATGACGTCGTCGACCCATGTGGTGCACTTTGTCGTCGGAGCAAGTTGAGCGTGTATGTCGCTCGGTTATGAATTTTTGCTTCAACCCATGACGTGATCTACACATGGCAAACTTTGTCGTGGATGTCAGCGTGGTGGACCGCTAATCAAACACGACGTCACAATGAGCCACTGCTCTCTATGGGCCATATGCTAGGGTCGGACTTCAGCCGACGTTCATTAAAGTTACCTTCTCATAAGAATGAGTGTTCTTGTCTTCGTTGAACAAATACAGAAATTCAGAACAAATCACAAGGAAGCTATAAGAAGAAGATATCATTTCTGATACCCTCCTAGGAATATTATCCCCTGTCAACCCTCTCATCCTTGATTCTTATCAATCTACAGAGAAGGGACAAATAGGGCCGCCAGGCCCTCAACCACTCCCAATGTCACTACCATCACCCCAGGCAACTTCAGAAGACAATACTGTTACCATGACAACCACTTTTATAAGACAATTAGGATGATGTCGTCTCATGTCACATCTAGACCCTGAGTTCTGAGATTGGCTTCATTCCATATTTTGTCCGTGGTAGGCAGTTAAATTTGCTTGTTGCAATAAAAACAATCAGATTTAACGAGGAAAATTAATTTAGGCCATGTTCCCAGGAAATATTAACGAGATTGAAACCCTTAATTGCCTCATGTTTTTCTCAACTTCTTGACCTGAAGGTCAAGTGGAGAGATCAAGGTCAACTTTCTAGGTCAAGGTCAAATAGACAAGTCAAGGTCACCCTATTTGAAAGTTTAACAGAAAACTTCACATTAGAACTTTTTGTTGATGCAAATGAAGATAGATTTTGCAAAAGATACAAGCTGCTTTGTCTGGTTTAGTGATGGAGAAAATGAATATGGCAAGTTTTGTACTCTGAGGGGTCACCTCACTCCCTCCTATTCCATGGTCAGAGAGGAGTTAACACGGGATATTTTTATCCAATGAGATTGGTCACTTGATGAAGGTAATTCGATGGACATGGCCGCGACCCAGGTGCTCCGGTCGTATGAGCAGACGTGATTATTTAGATGACGTCTGCATGTGGACAATCAGAGCAAATCTGCTGCAATCCGTCTTTTTGCACAAGGCATGCTGGGATCGAATCAAGATCCAATCGATTTTGTTTATTATTCCGCTGGTCATGCAACGGAGAGGAAGGCCATGATTTGCAAGTTGATGACTGGTATCTCTGGGAAATTGGGTTAGAATTCAGCGCCAAGAACTCTAGAATATGGAACATGGAGATTCATCGTGATTTAGAGAGGACTTGACCTTCAAGAGGTTCGAGACAGGCGCCAGGGTCTGGAATCAAAGTTATGCACGCATAGGCCAAATGAATGGTCCAAGATGGCTCTTTTCTTGGGCAAGACGTACAGCCGCTCACCTGAGTATACTTCACGTACTCTCATGACCAAACATTGCTGTATTTGGCCAGTCAAATCTGGGAGCTAGGGGATGGTGAAAGAGATTCAAATATGGTAGTTAAGGTTGGGACTGGCACCAAGGTCTGGGCTAAAAGGTCTAGATTGCTGTTGGGCAAGACGTATAACCGCCCACCCTAGTACAGATTACCACGTGACAGCATCATCAAACATTGCTGCATTTGGCCAGCCAAGTCTGTAAGCAAGCAGGTGGAGAAAAAAATTCAAATCGGACCGAGATAAAGATGGATCGTATCATCAGCATCAGTATCAAGCCAAAAACAAAAGGCAGCTATTGACCAGACTACCTGATATGCCCCTAACTTAGTGCACTGTGTAGATATGGACCAGCTGACAGATAAGTCCTGAGGAAAGAATTCAAATGTTCTGCTGAAACAACATTGTTTAATGGAATCCACTACAGATTTAGATTAGAGGGGTTTAGCCCGGCAGATGGTTGTGACAGTTCATTCTTAGCATTAACCCACCCACTGACAACCTACGAATTCATCCTACTCTCTACGCCAAGTGCTTCAACATATCACAGGCTAGAAGATATTTGGTTGGCCCTCGATCAGAAACTCTAGCATCTAATGCAAGAAGTAGGATTCTTCAAATGTTGTCAGGGAATAATGAATTGAAATGGACAGAGTTTTGTTTGTCAGTGGTTTTGCTGTAAACTGATTGGGCAACTTCTTAAATTTGGACTCAGCGTTGCGCAGTGGAAGCAATCTTCATGCGATAGGCAGGGCAACTCTTATTCAACAGGACAGGTTTTATCTGGGTATAGTTTCTGCCAACTCGGCATTTTAATCTCACCCAATGTTGTCTATATAATAGGGTGTCATGGTTAGTAGAGACACTGTAGAAAACCAAGGCTCAACCAAGATGGCCGTCACGGCAGCCATTTTTGTCGCATTTGGCTCTCTAAACTAAACAATTCACAGACAACTGACCACCAAATTGCACCAAAGAGATCGCCCTTTATCTATTAAAGATTAAGCAAGTCTACTACAATTTCTAAGTCTTCGAATCAAGTTGATATCTATGAAAATTTGACTTTCATCCCGAGAACCGCAGGGCTACCGGACAATGTCGGGATTAATTTAATCAAGTCTGACCCGTACTCTCCCATGCAGACCTTATTAACCAATCAGAAGCCTGACAGCACTTCATATGCAGAGAAATAATTCAATTTTCTCTACAAAGGAATCAAACTTTGTAAGTGATAAGGGACACTAATACCACGGACATGAAAGACCGTATCAAGATAGCTGGTCTCCCCAGGGTGGCTGGGCAGGAGCTCCGTGAGGGTCTCGCGTCCACGTTAATATCCCTAACTTGATTGTTGAAGGGCTTCACAGAAGCAGACGGCTTTGGCTCGTTGGGAGGTGCATGTTGTCCATGGGGGTGGGGTGGGAATAACAATGAAGTCAGAATGCACCAGAAGCGTGCCACTCTTGGTCCAAACTAAATGATGGACCACAGTAGGGACTGATATCAGAGTTCAAATATGGCCGCCAGGCGGCCATCTTGGAAAATCTTGGAATGAGTTACATTACAAGTAGACAACACACACTCATGTTCACAATACGAAGTGATACTGCCCAGGTAAGAGTACATTCTCCTTTGACTTCTTTTTTACTCTTGCTTGAGCAGTATTATTGATGCACAAATTTTTCGGAGAATACGCAGCAAGATGCACCGCTGACATAAATCGCAACCACAACCCGTAGTATTGGCATTTCAGGTATGCCGGAGGGCTTTGTGTCCAGGGAAGTGTCCAGGCAGTAGTGACGCCTGGATGCTAATGAGGTATAAATGAAGAAATGAGGAAGCAAGACACCATTTAGGCTTACCTTTTTTGGCGGTTGAAGCAACGACTGATCCATTCACGTTCTCAGGATTCGAGTTGACATGAAATGTCACGGTGTTGCCTTCGACTCTGTAAAATAAGACAAGAAGAGGTGCGTTTGGTAATTCTGTTGCGGTTTCTACGTCAACAATTATTGGATCGACTGGTTGGAGCCGCAGACGAGTAAAATGATGAAAAAATTTGGTTTCCCAGTGCCTGAAAAAGGTGGTGAGTTGCCAGTGGCGTTGGAAAGATGGTACCCCACACAGAAGGTACAATAGTCTGCAGTTTGTTGCTAAATATCACAACAACCGCTTTGTTTATTCACCAGGATTCGAACAATGGCTGCGGCTATTTGTATCTTATTGATATAACAAATCCATCATTCTTTATATTTGACTAGTCTGCCGGATGGTAAGAAAGACAAAACAAGATAAATAATAGTACATTTATGACTATTTAAGGAATATATCTACACGTTATTTGGTTTATTAATTCAGGCTTTCTTCATCTTTCCGTTCTACAGAAAACATATTTGCAATTCAATGCTTCCACTGCCGATGGCAATTCCACTACAAAATCATTAAATCCGACACCATGCATCTTTCGTCACATAGGTATTTATTTGGAAGCAGTCACTCGGATCTTCCAATGAATACCTATATGACAGGTTTCAGGTACTTTTCATGCTTTCTCTAATACTTTTTTCATTTTTTATGAAAATGTCCTTGGCAGTTACGGGTTCAAAACATTCGCCATCTTCAGAGATTAAACAAAGAACGGTAAGATTCATCAAGCATGTACAATTTTTTCTCTGGTACAAATTCCTTTATCATGCAAGCGCACAAAAACCTCCACCCAGGAGCTTACACTCTGCCAGGGTAACAACGACAACCAATAAGTAGACGCGTAACTATCGAGCCGCCATCTTCAAACACGAGAAACCTTTCGTAAGATCAAAGCCTGGATTGATTTATGTATATTTCCTGCACTTGTGCGGCTTTGCCTTTGCTGTCTCGAAGATAGCGCATCAAATCTCCCATGATGCCCTAGTCAGCTCCATCATTACCGACATAAGGCTTCCTTGGACGTCTATAAAAGGACGAAATTGGATATTTTTATCAGAAGTCTTGTAATCACACTTATAAGTTGGTGCTCCAGAGTTCAGATAACTACTAAGTACTGGGTTTCCATGATCTAGAATATGAGGCTGGATCTTTGAATATTGCGTTCGTGCAGATGATGTCATCACAGAAAAATCCGCCATCTTGACGGTTAAAAGGACGCTGACGCTGTCACTAACCCATCTGGTGCACTCCGTCGTAGCAACTGTGTGCGATTTTGACCATGATATGATCTAGTCAACATCAGCATGGTGGACTGTCAGTCAAAACTGACATCATAATGGGCCACGGCATAAGCCCTACTGCAAGAGCTCTGCATCAACTACAACATTATCAACTGAAGAACATACTGGGCAATGCAGGAGGAAACCAGAGCTCCACACCCACCAAATGAGCAAAAAGATTCAAGAACTGACAATGATGGAAAATCGTAGTTCAATCCCTAAAAGCATGACCAGGTTAAAAATATCCCCATCCTTGTCCAATTTCGTAATTTTGGCAAAGTCATTACCAAATCTTTGGCCTATCTTATCAATTACTATAACCCTATGATCATGAAATTAGTTGCCATTACCTGTACTTCATATTCTGTATCAAATGGCCGACGAGCCCTAGATCTGATGTCCGACTTTTCCAGCGGCTAAAATTTTCCCACCCATCCAATAAGAGGAAGCTGTTTATTGGCCCATTACCTGTGCTTCAGATGCGACAATTTTTCCCAAATCTGCCTTGATGATGAGCCATTATTTTCAAAGAAATTTTTACCGTGCGACAAACTAGCGGAGTTCTGATCTTCTGTCGAGATGTTTTTAGTGAGATAACAATCTTCTACTTTTAGCTAATTTACATGATGAGACCGTACAGAGCAGGAAAGACCGCCACCACCACTTTTCTAATGATACAACTCTCCATATTTCAAAGACAATTTTGCAGGAAGGTGAATCCCCATCTCTAGTGACAGCATTTGCATCCATTTTCAAAGGACAACCAGTAACAGACGACATAAGAAATACTTCTTTCGTACTTTTTGACGACAGCGTACTTGAAAGTTTCGTTCATCTTAACTTTTGTACAAGAGGTCGAAGTATGTACAGCTGTGATTGGCTGGGAGCTAGATCTGTATGTTTTTTCTTAATCCGCATTAAAAGACATGTACAAAGTATCCAAGAACCACGAGGTAAGCTCTGTGGTGTTGTGAAAAAAAGCTTTGCAGGCAACGAGCTCCAGAAGTGTGTTGGCGCAGTAGGTGAAGCTGGTACATGTAGCAGAGGCACAGAAATCTCTGCGAGATTGTCTCCACAAGTCATTTCTGTGCACTAAAACCTGAGTGCTACCTCATCTCTGTGAGTTTTATATCTGCGTCACAGCTCACAGACACGATTTTCACTCTCGCAGACATGAATTTGTATGTCTGCTGCCAGCTTTTACAACACATGTCATGAGATCATTTCAGAATCGACTTTGTTCATGCAATCCCAGTTTGAGTCTCAGTCTTCTAATTGGTAAGTGTATAGGTTCCATCCCAGGCCGAGATAATGCTTAACTTGTCCAACTCCATGATGAATCACAATAGAGACCGATATCAGACTTCAAAGATGGCCGCCAGGAGGCCATCTTGGAAAATGGAGAATATTAGAAAATGGAAAATCTTGGAACGAGTTACATGTAGATTACAAATAGGCCTAGCCACCACACGTAGGGAAGGTACGGCACACTACTTAGCAACCACACCTCCAGAAATCTTGTGCAGGCACCAATTCGATTTCTCATCAGTCAACACCACCAGTGCCAATTCTACCTCACGCACCACCATCAAGGTCATTTGCGAGATTCTGAAGGTCGGACACGTAGGATGCATTATGATATGAAATATTCACGTCAAACCCATTAATCCCTCTTAACAATTTCAAAGAGTGCGTAACCGTTGAGAAGAGTTTGAACTTGGAAGATCGACGTCAATGTCATTGGAATTATTCATTGGTATGATTCGTTGATGTTATAAATCCTCAGCACAGTATTGGGTCAGATCGGCACTTATTCATCGTATCCATGACGTAACTCCGACAGTGTCCGCCATTGCTGACGTCGACGTAATGAGGCAAAGGTGGTGGGCAAAATTCATTGCTTTGCTTAAGAAAGCTGGTGGGCAAAACGCGCAACGTCATGTAGGCCTGGGCCTACGTC
The DNA here is from genome assembly GCA_002633025.1 of Notospermus geniculatus. Lineage (NCBI taxonomy): Eukaryota > Metazoa > Nemertea > Pilidiophora > Heteronemertea > Lineidae > Notospermus > Notospermus geniculatus. The sequence continues at coordinate 184,000 of NMRB01000428.1, read as the reverse complement.
ATGGATACGATGAATAGATAGCCTTCAGGGTCATAGTTCGTAGTTCATTTTCATGAGCATGACAGGATGATTCCAAGGGAGTATCCAAGATTCGGGAAAAGAGGGGGTGCCCTGTGCTAGGAATTTGTGGTGAATTTCAATGATTTGCTCCAAATTCCAGAATTTCATGGTCGATTTTACAGATTTGTTGGCCAAAAGGCAGGCGCGCGTTCGGGTGCCCCCCTCTGGATCCACGCCTGGATTCAAAGTTAGAAGGAATACAATGATGAACCTGCATATATCTTTATCCTGACAGATTGGCACTATGAGTGCCTGTATCAAAGATGTCAAAAACAGAGCAAAATGGAGACGCAGTGCAACAAGGACAAAATTGACAAATGGGATAACCGCCCACAGCACCTCCTAGTAGAATAGTTCTACACATTTCCCACTGAAATGGAAACTGAACCACATCAAGAGCTGAGTGGCGATTTGGGAAATTGGCAACCATTTCCTTTGAGATTCTAGGCCGGGTGCTCATTTTGAGCTGTTCTTCATTGCTTTACAATGCCAACGTAAAGGAGCATCCCTGCGCTCATGTGTTAAGCATCAGGTATGGGAAGTTACAAGATCATATGAGACACCTGAAGGTATCTTAAGCCTAACAGCACGTTTGAGGAGACTGTGGCTTTTTTACACTTTTCAGGGAGAGACTTCAGCAAGACAGCCGTTTGAATCTTGAATTCGTTTCAAAAACGTCAAAATGTTTGAAGCCAAGTTCTTCATTATTCATGGCGCATCAGAAGAAAGTGAGCACCGACTGATGAAAAATATCAACGCAGCACGATTAATTTATAAATCCATCAAAATGTGTCAGAAGAATTAAACCCTGAATACGAAGCTTCGGAAAGGAGAGAAGATTATTCTAAGCATATTGCGACGATGACACCTTCAAAGTAAAATCATTAAACATTACAAAATTGTCGAAGAAAGATCCACATGGTAATCAACCAATCAAATGGCAGGAAATTAGGCGGGGAAAAAAGCGTTTACTCCTCGTTCAGGATGTGACAGGAATCAAAAATGTCGAATTATGACTTTCAAAAATGTCGATTTTTTTCTCGTGAATCCTATAGAAGGTAATTAGTTCTGCTTTACATCCTAAGACATCTTTTTCTCAGGATGCAGATTTCTAGAATTGATTTGAAGAAAAAAGTCATTTGAATTTCCTTTTCTTTCCTAGA
>NMRB01000428.1:141838-182532 GCA_002633025.1 Notospermus geniculatus | reverse complement strand
CAGACTTTAGCCCACAGACATGGCTTGCAGAGTGCTACCAGTTTAACCCTTGCACATTTCAGACAGGGAATGTCTGGTCTTCTTCAGCTTGAAGCAATGGCTGAACAGATGGGAATTTTGATTGACGGTTTGGAACCTATGAATTGAATCTTGGGGTCCTTCTTCCCTTGTGTGGCAGAAAGCTTCACCCTCATGGTCTGACAACCCACAGGCCCCGCAAGCGCAAGAAATTGTGTATTTCTGCATAAAAAAGATAATAGCGGTGTGATATTGACACTTTCCTTCAGTTTAATTTCAATCACATGTTGCCAGATGTTTCAGTCTCCTTCAAAGATTTTTTTCCAGCTATTTCAGAGAAGTTTTGTGAATGGGTGGGTATCTCTGGATATTGTTTTATTATTGGATTTGTTACCATAGCAACTGATACATTACATGATCAAATGAGCCGGTAGATCATCCTGTTTCCATGGAAATGTTAGATGGATTTTTCCGGAGGTGAAAATAGCGAGTGTTTCTTGCGGTGGGAAACCAAACCAGTTTATACCAGAAAATAGGCTTTGACCCTTTCAGACATGAGAGTTTTCATGAAGCAGCAACGTGAATGAAGGAGGCGGCGACATAAAAACAGAGGAAGTTATGGTACGAAGTTTGTCATCTTGAGGTCAGTGATGTGAGCCATAGGGGGCAGCAGCAGCAGCTTGATGCTCAGTTACGTGGTCAGGAGCATCAAGGTTTCAGTCTCTGACTCTCATCCTGCAGTTTGTACGTCACGGTGCCTAAATTGCCAATACAGCTTCTTCACGTGACGTCACATTTCCAACTTTTTACAGTCTTTTTACGAACTTCTTGGATGGGCTCGGATGGGAAGGGTGCTCCAGAACTTCGAGACATTATTTGGCCAACGTTACAAGTTCTAGCCCGTTTTACAATTTTGTTAGGACAGGACAGGACGTTTTGAGAACTACTTCAGTGTGACAGTACCTTAAGGGAGGACTGAGTTGACCTGTTACAGATCTGGAAATCATGAGGTTCCTTTCAAGATACAACACTGTCTTCAACTATCAGCATTTGTCTTGAGAGAGACTTCCCAACAACCCTTGTGCCTTGACGCATTTTCCTGAACCTGGCTCCAATCTGTCTCAAGCCATCAGCGCATAAAAGCAGGTATTATGACTGTTATTACTGAAAGTCGCCGTCAATTGCAGGAACCTGACGTACTCAGCTTCAGTTCATTGTAATTTTGCCGAGAAAAAATTGCTGTAATTATGATCAGAGTATCGCAAGCAAGTTACATGAAATGGTGTTATTTATTTCCTCTAAAGTACATTTAACTGGATTCCAATGCATTAGTTATAATCTCGCTTGATTAATTCACTGGTTTATACATTCATTCAAAGGGAGAAAAAACCTGTTTTATATGATAGGCCTACATCACGTTCAAAGTGGCGCCAGAGTTGTGGCATCCCCTTTTATACATTTAAAATTAAAGGGACCGTCTCAGAAACCAGTTATTATTGTATTGATTGTGATGCACTTCCATTCACTGGAGATCAAACCCACACCTCACAGGCAAAACTCAAGATCTCGGTCTAGATGAATTTCGTGAGCAGCCATCTAGCCAAAATTAGCTCATCACCTTGGAGATTTCCCCCACCGGTGCACGGGAGAACCAATCACCTCTCACTCTGGAAGAGAATCCCCATGGTGATGACCTAATTTTTGCAAGGTGGCTGCCAGTGAAACTCCTTTACAGCACAGTCCAATTTTGAATTTTGAAGACTACTTTGACATCTACCATGAATTTTTAATGCAAGGGAGTGGGTGCCTCCTACTTCCGAACTCCTAAGCAACTGGTGATCTTGCCCACGAGGGCTTTGAAAAGAAGAAACAGCTTTAAAAAGAAGCAACTTTGAAAAGAAACAGCTGTGTTTTCAATTCAAATCTGTGTCTCATTGGCTTCCAGAATGTGGAGATCTCGGGCGAAATTAGAAATGCAACAGTTCTTATAATAATTCAATTGTAATCTTCACTGAAAAATCAAAGCGTGTACAAAACGTATCGGATTTCATTCCGGCACAAACGAAATCAATCCCCTTCATCGCATAAACAGATTTTACCCCAACGTAAGTCACATGACAAGATCAAAGTCAATTTTAATCATCTTGCTCCTGCGCGTTTTTGAAGTTAGACCCGTCGACGATGATCTGATTAAAAGGATTGTAATCATGAGGTAGGCAGGTTTAATTACTATGTATTGTCACAGGCAGGAGTTGCATTCGTTAGTTGTGGTTTATGCAACAACATTTATGTCGTGTAATTCTGTCTAATGTATAAAAATTCCTTATAATTTCTGTAATATTTCACTCTTTAATTAAACTAAATGGCTACACATTCCATAAACCGAGATTTCATTTAATATTATAATCCTCGAGCACCCACTGAGCTGACGTAGGGTTAGATCGCCATGTGTATGTGTGAACATTTTTTTGGAAAGGGGTCAACTTTTTAGAGTGAACAATCCCAACCTAGCAAGGTACATCCTACTCATGCACTATTAGTTATCAAAACCTTTGCAGAGTGGCAGCTAGAGTTTTCGACAGAACAACCTGGAAAATTCTCACCCTCAAGATGCCATTTAGGTATCTAAACTTCTTTGGGAAAGGGGCTGACAGATTGAACATGGGGATAATTCCTGCCTACATGCTACTCCACCATTAGACAACTTTTTGGGAAGGGCCTAATTTTTAGGTGGAACCTCTTAGAAAATTCCAACCTCCACACATCTCCTGTACCATTAGGTTTCTAAACCTTTTTTGTGGAAAGGCATCTATGTTTCAGACACAAGACTGCGGAAATTTCCAGCATCACGGCCACTCCTGTACCATTAGGTATCACCCATCACTGATGTTCCATCCCACTATGCATCAGAGACACCACATTAAGAAATCAAATTCAATGTCAATATCAAAGATGTTAAATTTCAATTCAAATTTCACACTCATGATGGAATTTTAACAGAAGAATATCGAATATTGGTTCTGGGTGAGATTTTTGCCTTGGGCAGCACTTTATATGAAATTTTCACTGGTATCAGGTTAGGCAAGATATGGCAATTTTACAGTTGGGGAGGTAGCCAATATTGAAAAGAATACATCAAGAAGGGACCCGTTAAAGTATAAGTTACAAGTAGAGTTAAGTGTCATGCCCGAGGACTCTAACCAAGTGTGAATATATCATGACCTTGGCTAGCCATGCCTACAAACAGTACCAACTAATCCTATAGAGGCTATGCACTGACGTCATCAAATGACGTCATCAATGGGTATGACGCCACGTGTTGGATGGAAAATGGACGGAGCACGTGGTCCGATGCACTGCGTCAGCATGTCACAATGTTCCATCTAACATGGCGTCACCTCGCTGATGACGTCACGTGCATAGCCTCTATAGTCGTGATCCTACAACATATGGTTGGGTATTTCATGAAGGGATTCTGTTACAAGTACAGTTAAGTGTCACGCCCGAGGACTCCAACCAAGTGTGAAATCTATCATGACCTTGGCTAGCCCTGAGCCTGCAAATTGTACCAACCAATCCTATAGTTGTGATCCTACAATACAGGTATATGGTTGGGTATTTCATGAAGGGATTCTGTTACAAGTACAGTTAAGTGTCACGCCCAAGGACTCCAACCAAGTAGTGAAATCTATCATGACCTTGGCTAGCCCTGAGCCTGGAAATTGTACCGACCAATCTCATCATGATCCTACGACATATGGTTGCATATTTCATGAAGGGACCCACAGACAGTGAAATACAAACAGAAGATTGAAGTTCAAAGCTTCATTCCAATCATTTTCCATTAGTGGAAATTACAGTTGCCGTCACAAAGTCTTGAGCAATTTCCTTATTAGGCTGAAGCGGAGATGAGATGCTCAAGATTGCCCCGTCTTAAATTACAAACATACATTTTAATTTGAGTGAATTATGAAATCAGGTTTCAGGGCTTTTGTCTTAGAGAGTGAATGGTTTGATGAAGGAAGTGAATTCAAAGGGTAATTTAGACCCTGAGAGTTAGAGCACAAAATATTGAATCTTCCTAAGTTGCCCTTATAGAGATCCTACAGGCGGCCTCCTCATAGTTTTTTTTCATGAGCTTACTTGACCAATCCGTTGGCATGACAATCTATTAGTTTGACATGTACTGTAAAGCAAGATAATTTCGCGGCTGGAAATTTTTGCGAATCAAGAATTATAGACATATTCACTGCAGGATGTTTTCGCGAGTCTGCCATTTTTTTCAGTTTTTTTTTCACGGAGAGTATTTATCACTTGCGTGTACTCATATTCGCAACAGGAAATTTTCGCGACTCATACACTCTCGCGAAATTCACGAAAATTTCCTGCACACGAAATTTTCCTGCTTTACAGTATTGCAACTAAAATACACTAAATATCAACATTTGAAGATGGGGATTTGGCCTAGTGGTTTAAGGCGTAGTGCCCCTTAGTGCTGGCGATTGATGCCTTATGCAACGGTCCTGGAAGAAAGACGTGATGACTTTCACCTTAGAAACCCGTTTCTATTTCTTAAATATCAACATTTGGGACAAAATCCGTAGGTTGTCAGTTGCTAGCGCCACCTGTGATGAAGTGATGGCACTGATATGAGCCTCATACCTTGCTGCCTATAGTCCCTTTAGGTCACGTTTATAGCAGAGTGTGAACAGTCGTTTGCCCACAAAAGGCCAATACATGTAGTTTATGCACACGTTAAGTTTATGAGGGCTGCGTGAATAAGGGTTAACACCCCTTGGCGGAAAAATTGATAGAAAAGTCACCTGAATATGACTAATGTTTTGTTGCCATGGAAATAATGTTTAAATTGACATCTTTTTGGAAAAATGTCGCATAGACATTGCCACGGCGATGATTTAAGATGATTCAATCCCAATTGTGGTTTTATTCTATTTTATGCCGAGAAGTTTAATTAAAGAGACACAGCAGATCTTCATGAGGGAGAAAAATGGGAATAAACAAGATGACAATAGGTGCAACCAACACTGAAAAGGGAGACAAAGTTATACTCCCAGATACAGCGGCGTTAAATGTTTTTAACGGTAAATATTCATTTCGTTTGAAGAGAAACAAATCCCAACACGGCCACAAGTCAAACACAAGACGTCTCGCTGTAAAAGAATATAAATTCATGGAGTCATCCCCAGAGACTTGATCAATTGAGCGAGTACACACAATCAGTCTTGCAATCACATTGGTAATTAATTTTAATACATCGTTAGCGCTCAAACACTAATTGCAGAGAGTTCAGCGTTTCTTGGTTGGCAGGGACACACGCATTCTGCCTGCAGACATAGAATTTGCTGGACTAGTTTCTCAGCCTCTGGTATGACTGCAAACAGCTTCACTCCCAGCTTATAAAATGCCAGTTTGTGTAGAGTTTTGAGATCGGTGCCTGAAGCTGATTTCATTTTTTCTGCACTATTCTCTGAGTTTGTCTAATGCGTGCGCATCCCCTTCAAATCGGGTTTTTCAACTATCTGTTAATTACGTCCCGATGGCCAGGGGCAAATCTTTCAATCAATAACTTGTGGTTTGGTAAGAGTTCAGATGGGAGGATGATTGTCATCTCTCTGAATGAAGTTCATTCGATCTGGGCATACAAATTCACTCACTCAGTACCAACATCATCCCACAGGCAGAATTTAGGGGAAGGGCTCATCCAGCCCGTGACTTTATTCACCCCCCCCAAAAAAAATTTTAAGGGCACACAAATCCTTTATCAGGCTGATAGTGAACAATAGGTTGCAGGCATATGGACAATAGTTTACATGCTTTCCATAAATTATGAGAGCTTCGTGAATAAGGTCTCTGGTCCCCTTTTTTGTGGAAAATCTTTGAAACTGACCAAGAAATTTGAAAATTTGGAAAATGTCTTCACAAGTGGCCATGATTTTTTAATCTGGAAGGAGCGTGTGGCACCCCACCCCACCCCCATTCTCTGGGTCCTGGATTTGCCCTGCATCTGACAAGCCAGCAGACATTTAAAGATATATCCTTCCTTTTGTCCGCAGCATCTGGTTTCCTTCTACATTCCAAATGCAGTCTATAAATTGTATCATATTTGGACGCCACCAAGGGCTCTAGTGATCTGTGACAAAAAGTGAATAAAGTAATACCTGACTGCCATCATACTTTATAAAATCATACGACTGACAGGAACTATCTTGGTATCATTACGACCTCATGTCACATTCACTTCCATCAGGACTCCTGCCTCCATCACGGAAACATTAAGCACATTTGAAAGTGCAAAAACTCGCCACATCGTGTGACCCGCTGATGGCGTCGTCATTCATTTCTTATACCCTGTCAACCGGCTCACTCGCGAGTTTTACTAAGTAATAAGTTTAGGGTTTTCTGCGTTGAAAGGAGACAAATTTTTTAAAGAATTATCTAATGGATATGATGTACTCTGAGAAGGGCTCTATTTGGTTGGCTCAGTAAGCAGGGAAGTTATTGGGTTCGGGGAGCATGTAAACTCAGTTCTGAACGAACAGGCCATCTACAAGTAGAGTCGGTGAACACAAGACCATGTGAAATATTGGGTTCAGTTTTGAACATATTTGTGAGACGGTTTAGGAAAACCCGTCAGATGTCGCGTTTGAGGAAAGTGTAAATGGCCTTGGTGAACCCGCACATTTCAATACCTGAAATGTACTACCTAACAGGTAAACAGTAGCAGATCAATGCACAGGCAACCTGACAGCCCTTGTTGATCACTCAGAGACTTCCGACAGGTTTTCCTAGACCACCACACATTTGCCACCAAAAAGTGGCATCTGTTCAGAAGTAGGGAAACTGTTTGGCAAAAATCTCTGCGGGAACATGATGAATGTAATCGATAAAGTTGACCATTTTAGTGTAAATGACAGGCCAATGATCGACGTCATGGGTTGTGAATGACACAGTTTTTTGTAACGTCAGAATGACGCCCGGCGCCCGATGACGTTCAACAGTCGCAAAGCATGCGCACTAGCATTTTACCCAGGTTGATGACCAGCGCCACCTTTTGCATTGCCGGTACCCCAAAAGAATTTGAAGAAATAATCCTGACATGGTTGATAGGAACAACCTTTCTTCAAATATTTTTCAATCGATACCAAAGGATGCAAGAAATCTTTGACAGAAGTTGTCGTCTGCTGGACTATGGGAGCAGATGAGTTAACGTAAGTGAACATCAAAGTAAAATATTCAAATTATCTTGATAACTAAACATCAGAGCTCAATTATTCTTCAGCTCTGATCGCTACTTATCGGAAAGCCATTACGCGACAAGATTTAAACTGATTCAAGAAGCTTTAGGACATGCTAATAATAGTAATTAGTGCAGAGAAAATTAGCCAGGAATTCCTGAGGAAGGTGAAATTTTAAATGTAGAAGGTAATGACGGTCGTTACAGAATACTAATGAGTCAGCCCTAAGTCAACGATCGTACAACTTACGAGAACTGCAGCCAGAATCTGTAATTTTGTTCTTCTAAAGTCGTGCCATGGCATTAACCTCTAACAACCAGTTGAGTATTGAGTCTGTTTTTTTCTGCAACTGTTCCTTACAAGAAATCACTGTAATTTAATGTAGTGAACAACTAGGAATGACTGCTGTAATGTTGTTGAGTGGGCCCAGCTATGCATGGTATTCACTGGCCATTCTGGTGTTCTTGCTTCTACTATGGTCTTGTGTGTGTCTGGGGGTAGGCCTACAACTTGTGCAAAAAAAATTCACGCGGAGGTCTGACCTGCAAGTGCAACATGCCCATAAGGCTCCCAATCACCTGCAAGTCCCCTAACACTGAAACAAAAGTTGAACACCATAGAGGGTTAACCAGCTGCCCAACCATGCACAACTGCATGTTTATTTACCCCTTCGTCGAACATGACATAAATTGCAAGTTTACAAACTTGCTGTTTGCAGATGATGCAGTAAATCACCGAAGACGGCCATTAAATTCTAATGAGAGGTTTCGTTGGTTTTTATTGCGCTTGGAGCAGGACACATCATCAAACACACACCCCTGGGAAATGACGCAAAAAATATGCAAATACCGTGCACGGAAGCTCCTAATTGGTGTTACTGGTTTGGGGAAGGCATAATTGGCTAGTAGTGCTCCGAGGAACAATAGTGAACGTTTTGATCTCGTCGTCTAGAGAACATTGAGTTGCAAGCTAAACACAGGACATGTTGGTCATTTTTTATGCCATCACGTTTCATCTCGATTTCTCGACGTTATACTGCATTCTGGGTTGACTGTGGTAATCACTGGTGGATCTAAGGGGGAGGCGAGGTCCTGCTTTGGCTTCTTTTTTGTGTAAAATCTTTGAAATTGACAATGATCACTTGTGACAGGTGCCTGCTCTGGGACAAGTTTACAATCTTTGATCGAAAATGAGAGAATAAGGTCTGCATAATGCGGCATAAACGCTATGGTTACCCATAACCATCGCCTTTGACAAAAGGATGAAGTTCTGGCTACCCATAACCATCACCTTTACAAAAGGATGAAGTTCTGGCTACCCATAACCATCACCTTTACAAAAGGATGAAGTTCTGATAAGGAAGTTTTGCATCCAGATTTTGTGTTTCAATGATCATGTTGATTCTGCATTTTGCTCTGTTTCCTGTCTGGTGTGTTTTGCTTTGTCCCCACCAAAGTCAAAATACATTCTAGTACAACTCTAACCCGAGTAGGCCTATTATTCTTCCAAGGTGGGAATAGAAGAACAATTTATTAAGTTTGTCCTAAAGAAAGTAGGCCTTAATTGAAGTATAGGTCATATGCCTATAACTCAAATATGACTAGGACCTCTAAGAATTTTGCTAAACGTTGGCACTACATGAATGACATGTTTCGGTATTGCAATTTAATGTGATGGCCAAGAAACTAGAAATGGCACAAGCAGAGCCACCTGGATGAAGAAAGAAGAAGTATGATATCGGTAGCTAAAACTGAGAGGAGCTCCATCTGTGATAACCAAGATGAATCATTATCATACTGTGGGCGAAAGGTCCATAATTGTCAGTGGATATGGCACCCCATGGACAATGCCCCACTCCTAGTAACATAAACTTCAGTGTCTGAAATAAGCCCGGGCTTTTTGAGCATGTATGCGGCATATATGGGCTTTAAAAGCCCGGGCTTTATTTAGACATGCCGATTCATAGGTATAAACGCAAAAAGCCCTGCTCACCTTTATGCTAGGATGACATTGACGAGGGCAAGTGAACCAGGGGACATTGTCACATGAAAACCTACCTAGCATCCGTGAATGTTCCCGAGGGCAGACTCATCTTGTACTGGAGGTCGGCCACCAGGCGGCGTGCTTCATCAAAGCTGCGGAACCTGAAGTTAAAGTGGAGTTGCATCAGCAGCACATCACAAATTAAACATCTGGTTTTATCACATCAACTCTATGCAGATCTGACCCCAATTCGGCAGGAGTTATACAGCAAAATTCGGAACGGTAACTTACGTCCGGTCGATTGTGATGTAGACGTAACTTCCATCGATGTAGATGTCTCCATCCTCGCCAGCTTTGAGTGCAGCAACTTCACGAGTGACGGGATTGGCTGCTTCAGCATCCTCTGAAGAACAAAAGATGAAATGGTTGAAGTTTTTTTCAGGCAGGACCCTTCGCATCCCAAAACCCCAAATGACGCTGATATATAGTGGAACCTTCCGTAATGGAATTCCTCTGCCAGGAGGACACTTCTCTGTTATGGACACCAAAGTTTAGCCTCCAAAATCGCCATTCGTCACCTATTCATTTTGACCTCTACAACCTGAACTCCTCTCTTTCTTTTATAAGTCCCGTCTTACCTTCTTCCATTTCTTCAATCTCTTCCTCAGCATCCTTCCCGAGTGGGATATCCTGCGACGGGTCATCGTCATCATCATCATCGGTGTTAGTTTTCTTATTGTTGTCGTTGTTGTTCAAGAGCTCCGAGTTCATCATCTCTTTGTTTAGGTTGACTGGTTTAGGATCTGAAGAGAAGAAAAATATGAAAATGCTGCTCTCAAAGGTAAGTTTTTGTAATTTTGTGCCAAATAACACTTCCTGAAAGGACAGCATTTGTCTGCCTGAAATGTCTTCTCAATGGGGACGATAGCCGACTTTTCCAATAGGTGTCACTAGTGGTTAAATCTACTGAAATGAAACTGACATCCCGGTCCTGATCAATCTCCCACACAAAAGGCGCCCATTGTATTATTAGGACCGTGTTTCGGTGTGCTACCCTCTGTTGAGATAGCGTCGGCATACAGAACATCCAATCGACTTAAGAATGGCAGTGCTTCCATCTATCAGGGAAAGGCGATACCACTGGCAAGCAGAAGATCAAGCCACAAGTCCATTTCGTTTAATAGGAAACAACGACTAACGTGAGATGGCAGCACAACGGAAACTTGAATGAACCATGGAATATTAAGTGTTGGAAAGCTAACGACGTCCAACATTCTGTCAATAGTATAGTAGGTATGCTTTTTTAAACATTTACATGTGGATACTTTCTCTTCTCATGGTTTCATTTTCATCTTTAATACTTTCAGAGAAATAACAGCATCTGACATCACCATCATCCAACATCAACTGCACTTACATTTAAGATGCCAGGGTTATGATACAATTTTTTGCTAACTATCCTTAAATTATGAATTGGACCATGTTGGCTTATCACACAAAACCAGTGCTAATTGTCACTCTGAAGTTCGCAGACCAATGTTTTGTCAATTTCAGTAGGCCTAGGCTTATTGCCTGTCTTTAGTGAAATATGAGTGATTATATTTCTCCTGTTATCTTCTAGGGTTATTTTGGTTCATATCCCATGCAACTTTAAAGACGGGTTTTGCTGTGACGGGTCACATATGGAGTCAGCTTTACCTTCAACAATATCTTTCTCAATGTCAAGTTTCTTCTCTGCAATCTTTGGTTCGGTATTAATCTCTTGGGAGTCTCCACTGTCATCGAGTCTCTGCAGCATGGACATGACATGGCGCGTCATTCTCTCAATTTCGCCGTTGCTCAGGTCCTGCGGTTTCGTTTTGCCATCCAGGAGGTCACCGAGTAGCTTTGCATCTTCTGCGGTTATCATGTTGTCATCTTCTTGAGAATCATCAGGGGTAGAGGCTGGAAATTGATGTGAAAACTTAAATGAAATCCACCCGCATCAGTTAGTATGATCAGCAAAATGGTGGATGGGGGGGGGGGGCACAGAGAAACCTGGGATTTTCTTCACGAAGTGTCTGTAGGACTAGCAGATCTCTAAGTCAACTGGTTGCTTATTGGAGCTAAAGATGTGCAGATTGAATATGCAATGAAACATGTTACGGGGTAGCAAGTCCTTTGGAATGGTTTGTGAACAAGGTCCTGCATGTTTTCTGGAATCTCAGAAAGAACCCTACCGGTATCTTTGTGGGTTAAACCCTTTCACTGTGTCAGTGCTTGCACAGCCCCATGCCTAAGGTGGCACCATCTATAATTTTATCAGCAAACTACGGAGGGATTCTGTGGGTGTCTCCTCCATTTACCTGGTGTATGCATATTGAATTCGATTTTTCATTGGTTCATGACATTTTTCAATGTCTAACACACTCATTCAGTCACTTTTTTCACACGACCAAATGTACCGGTAATCCACGGCGAAAGGCTTAATTCAGAATCACTTCCGATGACCCAACAGATCATTATCTGTTGATATAAGCCGGGAGATACCTCAGTAATGATGTCTCCGCCATGAGTGGAATGTACTCCTATCTCACCATGTTGATCCACTGACGTCACGAGTGTCAGAACGGCGTGGGTGTCAGCAAAATCAATAATTCTTAAACCGCAATTGATCTGTGGTTGTATCGTGGGTGATTTTCGTGTAGCGTCATCGCGGGGGAGGGAGACTTTATGTGTCTTGAATTTGTTTCGTTTCAGGTAATGGGGAGGCACCTGATAATGTCATGTACGTGCCAAAGAGGATGAGGAGACTTTGGTCTGCGAATTAGTACTCTTTGAGCATGGAAAGTGGATGATTCATGCAAATTCTATGAAGAGGGGTTGTGTACCACACAGGTCATCAAAAATTGTCAGGACCAATGGAGCTCGAAACATTTTATGCCCACACAAGCTTTTCTAATCAATGGGGACCCTAGCCCACTGCCTCAATAGGTGGCAGCATGGGTTAAAACTACTGAAATGAAACTGACATCCCGGTCAATCAATTTCCCACACAAAAGGCGTCCATTGTACAAGACCTGGTTTCGGTGTGGTGTCCTCTATCGTACCTAGGATCCCCATTCCACCTCTACTTACATCCAGACTTGTCCTTGTTGAGTATTTCAGCGATTTTCAGGGCTTCTTTTTCATTTTCAGTCCATTGATTTTGGTCTGCAAAAGTGGAAAGAGTATAAGGAATCGATGAAAGCATCTGTCAAATTGTAACACTACCACCTGGGTTCAAATTAACAGCTTTTGGCCAACCTGTCTTCTAGACAATCATAACCACGCGTAGGCGGTCATCTCCACAACGACAACAACTAATCAGTGTCATCTTCCAGAAGTGGGTGGTATATCCTCAGGTCTATAGTTAGTGAGATTCTATGGAAAGATATTTTGTACCCTGATTGTTGGAATTTAAAGCAAGGACCCTCTTATTCTTGGTCCAATGCTTTGCTTTCTGAGCTGAGGAGACTGTCCCACTGGCTGGCCTAGTTGGTATGTGGTTGTGTTTCATTACACTACTGTTCTTTGCCTGAATCCTCATTCCTCCCCAAAGATTTCTGGAGCCCCAAATCCTAAGCCTTACCTGCCAATAATTCGGAGAGTGAACTTGGTCGTGTTGATTCAACAAACTTGTCAGGTGGTGCCACATATTGGTCAACTGCCTGAGGATTTTCCTCTAATACTTTCTCCTTCATTGCCTGGAGATATGTTCTCAACTCCTCAAGCTCCTTCAGGTCTAACCGACTCAGGAATTTGTTCATGTCTTCATCACTGCCACGACTACCAACATTCCCTGCATATGGGTCGTCACCCCATGGCAACGAATCGCTATCTGTTGGCTGTGAAATCCGGCGTTCATCAATCGGTTTCAAACTGTCCTCGTCTCTCATCGTTGGTCCCAATTGGAAGATTTCTTGTGGTGATGCGTCCGGGTCGGGGTACGCGTAGAAAGCGTTCGACCTTGCATCCCGGCGATCAGCGGCTTTTAAATATTTGTGAATATTGACAAAATCAGGTGCATCTTTTTTATCATAACTCGAATCAACTTCATTTCTAGGAGTCAAGTGGAATATATCAGGATTTGCGAAGTTTGTTTCAGTTTCCTCGCTGGAGAGGGAATTTTTCTTTTTTTCATAATCTTCAATGATTCGTTGGAGGAGTAGCAATGCTTCATCGTCTAACTCTTCGGAAGATTCCCCGCCACCACCTTCTGTTGAACCAGAGTCGCAGAAACTGAGATCAGGCTTGGCGTCTACGCGGAATGCTAGGAGGATATTACCCAGGACGCATTGGGTATAGAGGCTGTCCCACGCGTAATCCTCTTCTAACAGTCGTTTCAGTGCCTCCTGCAGTGTGATGACAGTGTCAAGGTCAAGGTCGTACTGGTAGCGATCTTTGACGGCGAGGATCTTCTGACAGTTGTTGAAGAGGCCATCTGAAGCGAGAAAGAAGTTGGGGACATCAAGAACAGATTCTGAGCAGAGCCACAAACCATCATAAGACATGTGGATCTATAAGTAGCCTGGGGCCATATTCACGAAGCCTTCGCAACTTTGCCTGCACGCAAGTCTATTGTTCGGCTGCATATCCCCTATTGTTCACTGACTGCCTTACAATAGATTTGCGTGCACGCAAAGTTGCGAAGGCTTCATGAATATGGTCCCTGGTTCTCTGTCCTTGGACAGTGCTTTCGCCACAGGGGTGGAAGATCATAGGCAACTTGTAGATCAGAATCCCAGGGGACCTGCTTTAGAAACAGGCTTCCGAGGTCTTGCAGACCCAGAACCAGCTCAAGGTACTGCACCATCATTATATGGAAGGTACACAAAGTGAAAGTGTCTTGATCGTATACGTCGGTCACCCACACACACTTCTACAGCTGAAGTTGCAATATCAAAGTCAAAAGGAGGAAAAAACAGACATGATTCACATCAATGACCTTGACTTTGGCGTATGAAGACGTCATAAATAGCATAATCCAAGAATACTACCAGCCTACGGGCCGATTGATCGACACACCAGGACGACAAATGTCAAAGAGCAAGGATTATGTGTGTGCTACAAAATGAAAGACGAAATCTACTCGTCATATTTCATTCATGAATCAAGTAAGCCAAAGAGAATGTATTTTTATCATTCTTAGACAGACTGTTATGGATTGTATTGGGTATTGGTGAGTATTGATTAGACATTTGTGAGTACTGACTGCACATTTGTTGAGTATTAACTAACATCTGTTGACTTCTGGTATTGACTACAATTTCTTGAGTACTGACTAGACATTTGGTGATTACTGACTAGACATTTGCTGAGTAGTACCGGTAACTAACATTTGTTGAGTCCTGGTGCTGACCACAAATGTCTTGAGTACTGACTAGACATTTGGTGAGTACTGACTGACACATTTGTTGAGTATAACTGACATTTGTGGTTGAGAACTGATTAGACATTTGTTGAACATCAACTAACATTGTTGAGTACTGGTATTGACTTCAAATTTCTTGAGTAATGAGCGACACGTTTGTTGATTACTGACTGCACATCCAGTGAGTATTAGCTAGAGCAAGGTGAAAAGATAGGAAATTTACTAATCAACTTTCCGATCCCCACGTCTTAGGGAGGGTTGTAAACCAATGGTTGATGTCATTGACCTGGCAGCTGGATCGTCTTTCTTTTGATGCTGTCTTTCTTTTGATGCTGCGTAAGCTTGTCAAACCAACTCATACAGAAACATTTGTAATAATTGCACAAAAATAGCACTAATCCAGGTAAGGCGCTTTAAAGTTCACCACAGAGCATGCTATATTCTCAGGATTACTACCATTGACGTCATCAGAGGGAGTCAATGATTTATCCTGTATAGGTCGATTGATAACCGAGCCGTAAATGTCATTTCAGCGTCCGTCCGAAAGATCAATACTACCTGACCGATGGCATGTATCGTACGGTAAGTCGGCCGTGGAGCACTCGGAGCAGCATCTGTGACCAGTGACTCGTCAAGAATTGGTGGTGGCTTCCAAATGCCTGAATGACCTTTGTTATCTCTAAGAACATGAAATAATAACGGGTTTCTAAAGGCGAAAGACATAGCTTCCTACTGGACTCGAACCCACTCGAACTTATGCATTAGGCATCAACCGCCAGCACACTTCGTCATCTCTAGGTACATATGGAGCTTGTGCAGTGGCTCACTGTGACGTCTCTTTTGACCGGCAGTCCACCATGCTGACGTCGACAACAAAGTGTGCAAAATGTAGATCACGTCATGGGGTTGAAGTCAAACACACTGCACTTGCGCAGACGACAAAGTGCACCATGTGGGTCAATGACATCATTTGACATCAATTTCACCATCATGATGGTGGATTTTTCTGTGGGGACATAATCTGCTCTGTATCTTATTCTTAAAACAGCATCGCAGCTAATCATCTGAATAAACCAACTCTTATTACTTCAAGTTTTTTGTTGTGACATTGCTCATAGACACGATTTCCAATATCACAGACATGAACATGTACATGTGTAATCCAGCTTTAGCATCAACGCTAAAGGCAAGTTGATCCATCCATCTCTTCTCCAATAAAACACCATCAAATGACACAAATATCTTTCTGCTCACTTTAACAGCAATAATTTCGCAATCACTGTAGCAAGTTGGTTCAACAGAGAACCTTATCAATTTTACATGCGTGTCTCCGCTGCTGTAACAATGCGGTGTTGCTAGGATATGGCGTACAGCGTAGGTGTAAGCACACAGAGAAGCATAGCGCTATTCAATAACGCTACATCTTGCAACCCATTCAAAATGAACATTCTCTACACGGCGTAACCTTTATGAAAGATTGCTGCACTTTTTGATCTGGGATTTCGTGCTGCATGCGTAATCCTTTGGTAGATTTTGCGCCTATAGCACTTTTCATATTCAATAAACATCATCAGCCGTAAAAGAAGTCAGGGGTTGTCATAGTGATATACTAATACTATCTGGACAGGAATGTGAGAGAAAATTGACGATTTATTTCTTATCTTCAAAAGTATAGTCCTGAAATCTGGCTTGATTGCAAAGTTATAGGCTGGAAGGGGTTTGGCCGGATGGACGGATGGGTGGATGGACAGACAGATGGACTGACCAACTGATGGATGGACGGACTAATGCACAGGGGTTTCTCCTACCTAATGAAGTTCATTCAGTGGGATATTAAACAACCAATACAACTTGTCTTCCACTTCCATGTAGAAAGAATCAATGTTCCATCCGACTCGGTCCCTCTAACTTCTCTCCATCATTTTGCTAATCAAACCCAGACAAAAACATGCAAAGTGAAACGTACACGCTATTCTTAGATACAACTGTGGCTTTTATTCTATCGAAGTATCCAAATTGAATCTTGCCGGGATAATGGAAGACTGTACATCTCGCTATTACCATTCCCCCAAGCACACCCTTGTGTTTATTGAATTTCAACAGCTGGGGAGGGGAAAGTAAATTGCCATTAAAGACGATCCTAGTCGTGATTTAGTTCACCATTCTCATGCCGGTTGTTGATTTTGGATACAGTGGGCCTCTCAATATGGACATCTTTGGGATTCATAAGATTTTGTCTTCATTTGAGAGGTGTCGACCTACAGTACACACCTACCTTTATCTGCGTACGTGACACGGGATGTTATGCTTCAATTCACTACATATGGTACAGGTGTGTCAAACGCCTCTTCCCCGTGACGTCCAGGCACCACAGGCGAATGACTTTACGTCTTCACTGCTTGCCTTCCATGGCGCTGCGCGACATCCGTGGACAGTACACGCGTGACACCGTAGGTACGCAGATGGCACGCAGTGCAAAAGGTGGTCAGTTGTGCAGAGTATTTAAGGAGGTCAGACTGAACAGAAATGGCCAATTAAGGGTTGCTCATTGGATCCCAATAGAAGGTGTTCTCCTTTCAGAGGTATTGGCAAAGAGTGGTTCCACTGTACAAGAAAAATGGAAAAAACTGGAACTGTCAAAACACCTTGCACTCCACGAAATGGAAGGTGGTGTAAACAACATGTTCTTTTCCTCTTTAACTACAAGTCTGTTGAATTTCTTCAATCAAATGGATGGATGCTGAACATCATCCAGTCTTCTTCATAATCTATTGGACCCAGCCACACAACAATATCAACACCAGTCATCCAGAAGAAAACCGATAGTTCAATACAAACGAATGATATTTTAATGTCTTTGATGTGCAGCTTCCTTATGGTGAAGAATCGAATGAACACGTCCAGCATGTTGAGCTTGACTAATGAGATCTCTTGACATTTCCTTCTTGAGGTAATTGACTTCGGATGAAATTTATCTTGGTTAAAATGGGCTTCGAATTCTGTTCTTTTTACCAAAGGTTGTTGGACCCATCCCATCTTGAGGTAATCACTGTTTCTTAGCACATTGCATGTGGTGACGAAGGGAGCGAGCTCTAAGAACGGACCGCTGATTACCTCAGGATGCCCCCACCCACAACGTTCACCTTAGTATTCATGTCAGTGGCAATATATAGATTGGATTTGGTTGCGAATGATCTTCTCTTCTGAAAAGTGATGCCGTGAAGTTCCTATTCACAAGAGGCAACCTACAACACTTTCCACCTCCCTACATGCAAGGCAAGTAGGTTCTCTGTGAGCACCTCTGCCATAGAAAATGAAGCAGTTGGCAAACCAACAATGGTGAATTGTCCAGTGACAACCATCTTCTGCAAGAAATCATGAGGAGGCAACTTTTTTTTATTCGGTCAACTGAGTCTCTATCCTTTCATTGTGGTTCAGCTGTAACGTGCATAATGTTCATGATATAACCAATTCCGTCCAGAAAGACAGACAGACAGATGTATAAAGAGATATATCTGACGTGTCGTTCAATTCTATTTTTTGTGGAAATAAGGTTTACTTGCGAATTCCTGTGAGATATGAAGTGTCTGAAACTACTTGAGCATTCCTGAGGCCATCACCAGGATCCAAGAGATAGCTCAAAGCAATTAACAAAGTTAAATCACATTTACCACAGACACGACAGGCAGAATTTTTTCCTGAAGCTCTATTTGGTTTGGAGTGTCTCACAAAGATAAGGGAGTTTTTTCCTTTGATCAGTATGAAGTAACAGTTGATTTCCGGGCCAAATTGCTCAAGTCAAGATTCAGTTGACCAGCTCAGTGTGCCAGTGGCCATTGAATAGTATTATTAAGTGCCTGACGTCATATGGTGAGAACTGTTAGACCGCCATCTTTGTAGGAAAGGTCTATCCACTCAGAAGCAAGGGAACCTACATTCTCAAATCTCTCCATAGAACTTGCAAGTCAGGAAGGTGGCTGGTTCCCTATCCTTTCATTGTACTGAAGGCGTCGGGATGGAAGACACAACCAGTCACGTTCCACACCCACACTCGGACACAGCAAGTCACGTTACAGAGACGCAAGTCAGACAGAAAAGCTTTCTGAATCTGACACGATGCACCCTTGACGTCACCACCTTCACCCGAGGTGAACCGGCGTTGAAACGCTGTCAACAGGCAGCTTGTGTATATGGCAGATGGCTAATGGATCCCTGAGGGGTATGACGGTAAATTAATAGGCAATATCCTGACAGCGAACATCTGTTTGTGCACTAATCACCATGGTGTGGTACAGGCATGATGTCCGCCGCACCCAAGAAAAACAGGGTGATCAGGGACCTTAATCACAGAACCATGCAGATTTTTGTAAATCTGTAGCCTACAGGTCAGAGAATGTGATTGGTAATTGAAGGCTGCTACCTACCACAGTTTCACGTTTTTCTACTAAATTAAGTCCGGATCCTGAAAAGGCGCTTCTTCACGTGATACTTTTCTTGTGCAAGTTGGCTCTCCATGGGCAACTCAGCAATAAACATGGGCAGTCGTGTGTGTCTTAGGGCCGTATGCTCGGGTCGGACTTTAGCCGAAAGTACAGCTGAAGTTCGACTTCCTCTCCGCTTGAGGCATCGAGAAAAGTCACAATGAGAGTCTGGCTGAAGTGCAACCCGAGCATATGGCCCTTAGCCTCAGTCGTAAGGAAACTAACAATGGTGAATTGCCCATTGACATCCAACTTGCACAAGAAAAATCTCACACGGAGGCGTGCCTCCCTTAATCAAGTTGACTGATTCTCTTTCCTTTTGCAAAACCTTAGCCAGAAGGTAGAAGACAATAATCGTCAACTAATGGGTCCACAAGTCCTGTCAAAGCTTTGTAAAGAAGTTGCAGAAGATTTTGTGCCTTAATCCAATGTACTTTCCACATTCCAGTTTTCTTTTCTTTCAGTTTACATGCTTCTCAACCATTCAGCCAACAAGCCAGCAGCCAGGGGGTAGAAAGTACTGAATTCAACCACAGAGAGGGATGGAAAATGTGTTATTTGTTTGAATTTCGACATGTTTGATGAAGAAACTACGACTCTACGCCAACTTCCGTACCGTTTCACCGATCCTTCTTATGCCAGATCTTCACTGATGTACCGCTTTCTCTCCTTCGTTGACAATCCTCACTCCTGAGACACATAGCGGATATCCAAAGTGGACCACGACTATTTACCAATGTCTTAAAGACAAGAGACCAAGCAATCAAACAAACACCATTAAAAATAGTAGACGAAGATGTCTACCACAAGATAGTCACCAGGACAAAACAATTAACCTTTGCCCTTTACAGAAATAGCTATGAGAGTGGGCCCGAGGGATACGATTTGTTTCATCTTGACACGCCACATGGAGATAGTGGTAAGTGAGGAGCATCAAATTCAATACCAGTTCATCAAACATGGCAGAAAAAGTCAGAAGACATTTGACATTCATCACACCTGAATGAATCTCCATATCAGAAGCTCTAGCGTGTCATGAAGCACGTATGGTGAAGGTGTGTCAACTTCTTTCAAGTCCATCTTGATCCAGGAACTGCAATCTAAGCTTAAGCATCACCATAAGTCCACCTGGAATGTTGTCAGTAGTGGCCCATCTCTTGAAATGGCAGTGGGCAGTCAAAGCATGGGACCAAATCCACCAGCATGACACTGTCGTGAGGACAGGTACTGACTTAGTTATTTGGCAGCTGATTACCAATACCAGGCCTTGGGACCATCACATGGCAATCGTCTGCGACCCCAATCTCATCCACTGAGGAGGACTACGGCTGCAAGAACCTCAACCCTTCGCCCAAAATTCCAGAGCTGTAGGTGATTCGGTCACTCTCCCTCACACAATCATGGATGACTACGCCAGATGATATGTTCACCACAGACAAGTCAACAGCTTCGACCACTTCGAACCAGTAATGTGATCTGCCGTCAGCGCAAAAGTATCATCAGGGAGGCACGGTCAAGGTGTATCGTCAACTGCTCAGTCCATCTTGACCCAGTACTTGTTCTCACATCCACTACCGCCAAAGCATAAGCATCAGCAACGTTTTGGATCAGAAAGCCTGGCCAATGAATTGTCCATGATGTATTAGAGAGGGCAGGGCATGGACAGTCAAAGCATGACGCCAGGCAGTCACAGAGCGGGTCAATCCTAGAGCAAGTCCAGCAGCATGACACTTGACTGTCAAGATGTGGCATCAATTCTAGACCAAGTCCACCATCAGACACAGCCTTGAACAAGTTATTCAGAGTGCTGAGTATGAACGGAGTTGGTCAAGTTGCCAGCTGACTACCAGGTTTTAGGACTATCCGACCATCTCATGGCAATCAGCTAAAGACATCATTAAGATTGAGACACCAGATGTGTCACATGATTAATGGTAGAAGCCAATAGCCGTGGTTACACCTATCCAAAATCCCCGTGCTTTTTGAGACACGGGGGTTTTTCCGAACCAGAAAAAACACGGCGTTGACACGGCGAGCGGTTACACTACTAAAAGTGCGATTGGTAATAAGTTCCGTATCCCGGCGATAGGGGCACTGCATGTAGGCAACTCACTGTCATCGAGTGGCTACTGGAGGCGTGAAATATCCTATACGCATGCGTATGACTCATCGATNTACATAATGAAATCACGATAATATGATCAACGTAGCGGCAGTTTTGCCTTGGTTCACATCCGGTCATTCAACCCTCAGGGGTGCACTCGTATGGAACCCGGGTACACATGTTGATTCATGTGGTGGAGACATTCGTGATATTTTGACCTTTTGAGGGGAGTCCTCCGGCAAAGTCTTGAGGTTGAGTAAGGGTGGAGTGAATGGCTTCCACGTGGTGGAGTGCCATCCAAACTGTAATTTTGAGCAGTGGTATGGATTTTTCCTGATATTCAGGTGAGTTCAAAATACTCAGCAGCTGCTTGGCCAAGTAATGACAAGCCCAAAAAGCTTTTGGAGTAAGGCCATAAGTTGATGCATTCAAATCACCACTGAGCCATCCTCCAACCACAGCGGTTTTTATCTTCTTGGTCCTCCTCATCCTCTCACTTTGTGTGGAAGCCTATGAAGATGAGCGAGACAAAGCCCTGCTGTGGGAGGAACTGTGCCACATACTCCCCAAGCGTTGATCAAGAAGGGTGTTGGGGTGGCGCAATGGAAACATCGGCGCCTGCCACCACTAAGGTCGTGGGTTCGATCCCCGGTCGTGCAAGTGGCTTTATGTGGTAGAGAGGGCGATCTCTCCTCGACATCGTAGGTTTCCTCCGGGGGCTCCGGTTTCCTCCTACATATCATTAATATCGTCCAATATTGTTTGATGAGTAGCTATAATGCCCTAAGTGGGCGCTTGCACTCCTGAGATAATATTTTAAATTTAAATCAAGAAGGGAGAAGTTCAGTGGTTAGTACGGAGGAACCAAACTGACGTCGCTATCATCAGTGGAAGGCCTACCCCCAGTCACGCTCTTCTCCAGACAATCAATATCATTGTGTTTCCCATTCAAGACACTCTACGAAGAGATTTCTTGAGATGACGACCATTTCTTGGAGAGTTAGTATGCAACGCACACAGAGAAGTCATCAACCCAGCCCAAATAATGTCCTTCCTGCAATAACGTCACACAGCACTGTTCATCTCATTGATGATTCACGGAGGGTGGCTATCCACCGGATGAACCGCAAGATGATGAAGGAGCCATCCGTTCCCAGTCACTTGGGATCTCACTCATGGTTACGGTTCGTGGACACTTGCGGCTAGATGCCTTGCGGTGCGATGTGGATCACCTGGTACTCTTCCAATGTTGCCCGATCACATCGCAACTCACCAGAAATCTGGGAACACTGGGGTAGGAGAGTTCATGTGTGATGAAAACCGCACCCACCGCCCCGCAAGTGTTCACGCAACTACCAGTGACCACAACAGCAACATTGATATAACACCACCATCAACCCCCACGCAACATTCTGCCAGAGACTCCTGTCATTTTTTCTTCGCAAATTACCAGGTAAAACTGCACGGCGATAAATTTCTTGATGATGATCTTGCTATTAGATATTCCCTTCTCCCACAGAGAAGAGGCAAGATCTCCATGGAGATATGGCTGGTTGCGAGCCGTGGTGACATTTGCCTGAGAGTGAGAAGGGTGGGGTATGGAGTAGGTGGGGAGGGACCAACTAGGAGTACCGCGGTATGTCGTTTGACAGACACCTGATGTTCACCGTATAGTACATTCACGGGAAACAAACCAAACACAAGTGTTTCAATCCACCCCGAGATATTTACGTACTGATCGACAAACTGAAGAATTCAACTAGTGGCTCTGCCTCAAAGGGAGTTGAACCCACAACCCCATGACCCTGAGTCAAGACCATACACCACTAGACCACACCCCTGCAAATGATTCCTCACGTTTTGCAAGATGCCCATTTTTCCTTTCACAGCAGCGCAGCCGAGTACGAGGACAAACAGCAGGAACGTAGTCAGCAACATGATATTTGCACAGGTCATGTAAGTGGAACTTCTAAGATTCACATCCCTTGGGATATTGGGTTATGTTCCGGATCGAATACCAAATGAAATGATTGCTATGGTTTCACCGATATAAAGCTGAGTAAGTACGTAGCTTTAGTTAAACACAGGGGGTACCTTGTCAAAGAATAGCTGCAATTGTTTTACCACTGAGATTGGAACATAGTCAACACTAGCGTTTTATCTATCATTGTATTCTGCCGTTTTGCTGGATACAGCCAATAACTTTGTAGGGTACACAGGAACACAGAAGTTGTTCGTACTACGTTCCTTTAGTTTTTTTTCACCAGTGTTGTTGTAATGTCACCAAGTGGGTTGACTGTGAGGTAGACAAGGTACATATTTCTGACTGTGGAAGAGCAGTGTTTTTCTTGGACCTCGGGGACCTTACTCACAAAGACTTTGTAGGACGTGGCATCCATAAGTTGAATGGTTCTCTATCTTTTCAGTGACCGTGCTGAAGCCCTCGGGATGGAAGATGTGCAACCACTAATGTTACAGAGCAACAAGTTCAGAAGCTTTGCGAACAAGGATTCCGATCTTTTTTGTTCATAAAAGAATACAAATAAAGAGGTAACATGACAATTCTTGGACAATTGGTGTCCAGACAACTTCTACACACTAGGACAATTTGAACCTGGGACAATTCGTAGCCAGGCCAATGGGTACAAAGACAATTCGTACTGGGACAATTCATTAAGAGAAGAATACAGAGGGGTTACAGGAGTGTGTACCGGACCTGGGTCAATTCAGGAACTGTCCAACCCTTAGTGACATGGTTTCTTTTTTCCTCTAGCATCTCTAACCAACAGTAAAAGCAATGTTTTACTGCTTTTCGTGACTGGGTACATGAAGCCCTCAGACGTCAGAAATCAAATCTCTCGCTATTTTGACATCAAAACATCCTGTTTATTTCATTTTCCACTAATCAGAAATTATAACCGCCACTTTGATTAGTATTTGACTCTGATTTATGTTATGGCCGCTGGGTGATGGAAATTATCGTAAAAAACATTAATGCATGATTATATTGCGGTTTATTTATATGATATCCCAAAGGAATCTGCACCACAGCTAACATGCATGTTTCCAGGTATTGTATTTTATTAGATTTTTCCATCAGGGCTGAGCCAAAGCATTATTGGCTCTGGTAAAAACGGAAGAGGCCTTCCCACGCTCCTCATCTCACTTGGGTTGGGTCTTTCACTTGCCCTTCCAAAGGAATAAGGTACAAGGCACCACTGCTTACAGTTCCATGCGACATACAGATGCGAGGAGCCAGGTCCCTTCTATGCTTGAGCTCTGTAATCAGGGCACATCTTGAATACAGACAGAACTCATCGTATTCTTCATAGAGTTGTAACACTGTACTTGCAATTCCCCTAGTCGCACTATCACTTGCAAGCAGAATCTTCAAAGGGTATTGATAAGCCTGCAGTGTGTACATTCAGCAACACACAAATTGCACATCAGATATAATAAAATTACTTCCAAAGGGTGCTGCTTAAAAATATGCGTACTATGCTCCAGCAGTTTTATTTTTCTTCGTGAGCGTAATGTATTTTGCTCTCGGCATATTGAACTTCAAATACCTTTATTGAACTTTCAAAACAAAGAGTGCACCACAATGATGGTGGAATGAGCAGTTATCATCTGAATCCAAAGTTCAAAGGCCTTGGGGTGTCTGAGTTGCATAATATGTACAGTAGAATCAGCCAGGATGACATCTTTCAGAAACGGCCATCAGAGTTCAGTCCCATACTGGTCATTTCTCTTGGCCTCTGTAATCAGGACACCTTTTAATTCATGACATCACCTGTCAGTCCCAGAGGTGTCCTTACAAGTGAGGTTTTGGTGATCATAAAACAATTTCATCGCCTATACCTGGGGATCGATTTCCATGAGTTTTTCACATTTGTATCCATAATTCAGAATGTGTAATGTCTCTGATCAATACCTGGATTATTTCATCCGTGAAAAAAAATCGATTATCAAAATAACAGGTTTTGAAAGTTACTCGGAGGGAAAAGATTGATTACACCCATATTGGCACTACTTCAATATCATCTGATGGAGAGGAGGCGAATGGCAGGTTTTTCAACAAGTTAATAATGAGCTAAATATATCCCCAATACTGAACTGATGGTATCTTGGGGAGTGTTGTGACGCAACGTTGAGGGTGTCAGACTGGTGAAGGAAATAAGCTGGCTCATTTCCAAGCAACCTCCTCGTCACTCTCAAACAAAACGTACGCTCCACTTCATTCCCTATGGTACGGGCTATGCGTCTTTTCCACATGACCTCCACGCACCACACGGGAATGACATTATTATGTCTTCACTGTGTGCCTCAAGGCACCATGCGACATCCACAAAAGATATGAGGACGCTGCATGTGGTATGCGGATGGTACGCGGCAGGGAAGGTAGGTCAATTGTGCAAAGTACTGTACTGACCCGCACTCAATGTTCCTTACTTCCAGCTCGGCAGCCAACGCACCAACCACTCGGCCATAAAAGGAAATCTTCCATGGCTGGGTAGCTGTACCATAAGACTGGGGGTGCAGTACAACTCAATAACCATCTTCGGCACCAGCCATGTCCTTGTCGATGACTTTTGCCATCAGGAAGCAGTGATTCCTGAATGCTCTAATCAATCTCTCCAAGCCAAATATTTGCAAGTCTAAATTTAGCAATCATATTATTGTTTAACAACTGGCCGCCATCTCTGACATTCAGAATTGATTTCCGATTTTGATCCGCCAAGGTTGCGCAGCATTGTGAGCTCATGGGTAATAAACCTGAAGCGAAGATGGACTGTCTCGATCATCCCGTACTGCTCTCATGCTGGAGTGAATGATTCAATTACTCGTTGTTGAAGGTCAGGCGGAAACAGGTTGTAGACTCGGAACAGAGCATCATGTGAGCTGTCGTCTTACGCAGTAATGGGTGATCAGGCCATCATGGATCTCTCAAACCACTGAAGGTAAAGGTGGCAACGGAGGAAGTGGGTTTTAAGGAACGGCAATGTTGATCGTCAGGGTACAGTACAGAGGGATAGACCGGAAGAGGCTCAAATGTAGAAGAGCTTGATGAGCAAAAGGGTAACCTAGTGGAGTAGGCATGAAGAAGAACGTTCCAAGCGTAACCCAGAGGGATTGGGGTTCCAAGACGGGCCAGTTGATCAAAGGCCAGGCAGTGTAGTGAGCTACAAGGGGCTTGTTGATCAAGAGTAACTAGTCAGGAGGGCCAGGCAGCAAGAAGAGGGCTCCAAGGAAGGGGCCGGTTGATCAAGGGTAACCAAGAGCACCAGGCAGTGACAGGGTCCCAACGAAGGGCTTGTTGTTCATCGGGGTAACCCAGAGGTCCTACAGGTCCTGATATGCTGTACCCTGGGGTTACAAGACAAGAGACTGTCAGGCGAAGCAGTTGAAGTGGATTTGAACCAATGCCTGCCTGACCACAAATCAACATCCAAACATTTCAACCCTTCTCTTGACCGATCGCTTCCATTATTGCTGACGTATGATCTCTCACACAGCAGAAACTTGCTATTTCCAATACAATCAGAATGATTTCCCTTGGTAAACAGGAAATCCAACGTTTGACAAACAACAGGAAATGAAAGAAACTAGATGAGGGTTTTACCAGCGGAACAAACTCAAGGAGACTGCAATCTTCCAATATCACTTCAAGGATAAAACGGAAATCCGATCCTACAGTGGAAGCTAACCCCTCTAAACCCTTTGTACTCTAAGTGAATCCTCTTGAGGGATATATCAAATGATAGCACCCTGCCATCAGATTTATTGGATACCACTCAGTTAGAGAGCTGAACAGGCAGAGTATACCCTGAGATGAAATGGCAACAAGTGGAGATCACTGTCACAGAGGACAGGAACTCTGGGATATTGACCAAATCGTCTTTTATGCAGGGGTCTTGCAACTGGAAACAGTTGTGGTTGCTGTCCATATTGGGTACACAGGCCACTTGTCAATTTCACAGTGAACACTTGAAGTGTCACTGAAGAGCCAGAAACTCTGGGATATTGGCCAGATCTTCCTTTTTCCTTGGGTCTGGCGGCAACTTGAAATTGTTGTGATTGCTGTCTGCATTGGGTCCACAAGCCACTTCTCAGTCAATATAGTTAACACTTGAAATGTTGCAGAATAAACAGAAACTCTTGGATATTGATAAAATATTCTTTTTCCTGGGTTCTGGTTGACAACCAACCAGCAGGAGTTGTTGCTGCTGTGTTGTTGCACAGGCCACTTCTGAGTTTTAGACAGTACAACTAAAAGTAAAGCCATAAGCAGCAGGCAACAAGTGGACATTTTTGTCAGATGACAGAAACTCAGCAATGTTGGTGAAACCTTCTTTTTTCCTAAAGGGCGGCGCACACGAGCGACTATTTTGACCGATTTGTCGGCCGACTTGGCTTCCGACCGCCAAAGCGACAAGATTTGGCGCTTCTGATTGGCTGATGTCTAGTCGCACCACCAGTCTCGTCGGCGGTCGCCCAGATTTAGTCGCTCGTGTGCGCCGCCCTTTAGTCGTGCTGGATTTGGTGACAACTGAAAAGAACTGCCATTGCTGGGGGTCATCATGTTTTCAAATGATCAACCGCACCTTCAATTCGATCATCATGGCTGTCCATCATCAAGGTCAGCATAATCTCACCATCTTGAGGAAGTCACCCTCATCAACATCTACCTACTCCAGCAGAAGCCAACTCTGCACAACATTGCACTTTGGCATTTCCACGATGCCGTGATCACGTCACTTCATCAACGTACATACCGCCGACAGCACACACGCAAATTGATTCCAACTGCTTCTGACAGGACATGGCTTAAGAATCTGCTACCTGCGCTGCCAATTTTTCACTAATTAATATTCACGCTTATATCAGCCTCCAACTCTTTATCACGACGTGATCATATTACACTGAAATGAGTTTCACATTACCTCAGAAAAATCGCAGTTAAAATCGGAAGTAGGAGTGATTATAGGAAGAATCGGTCTGTATTTAGTCGATAGAAGCCAGGGAAGTTGATCTAACCAAGCACTAGCTCCGCTTCTTTTTGACAACGATCGCAAAATAAGGCTTCGTTTTGGGCCACGAGTCACAAAATACACCTGGGGTCAGTTGGTGGGCGAACAGTCTTTTCTATTCATCATCTTCTTGACGCCTGGACTTCACCTTTGAAGTGCCCTTTGCTTTATGAAGTAGACCACTTAGCTCTTAACCAGGAAGGTGGTGGTACTACTTCAGGTATCAAAGCCAAGAACATTAGCGTTTTCAGTGCCAGTGGCTATTCCATTGAAGCCAGAAAAATGTTGACAAGGAAACCCCATCACATGGGTATTCATTTCGAAGCACTTGATGAGAACTTTACAATAAATACACATTCAATATGGTTTTCGTACTTTTTCTGCTACATATTTTCCAATTTGACTAAATGTACCCTTGCGGTGAAAGGGGAAAGAAAGAAAACTGCTGTAACTCACCGTCAACACATTCCTCATCTTCAGTGCAGACATCGCTGTACTTGCAACCTGCAGAAATAAGAAAAGTACTTGTCATTTTAAATAAGGCGTTTGGTTTAGCGCCCCTGGTGGCCAAGCAAGGAATCAAATTGAACTGAAACTTGGTGCCTGATGTCATCTGACCAAGGGGCACACATGGGCCAAGTTTAGTGTCAATAGGACCAGTGGTTACAAAACGTGCCCTGCTAACAGACTACAACGGACACCACGTGATGACTAGAGCTCGACAGTGAGCTAAAAATCATACACGGAATAATCCTCAACATCAAAAGAATTACCCATTACAAAATAACGTTAAAGTTTACAATATTTCATCTAGTTTTAATTACAATATCACTTACGAATTTGCACTTCATTAAAATTATGACACTTCTGGAACCAACGATTGCAATTTCATTAGCGGGGGTGTAAAAATCTATTCAAATGAGTGTCCTTCACTCAAGTTCACATAAGTACTCATTAAAATTGACAGCGTTGCCATGGCAACTATAGATTTCGTATATTTGTGTGTTTGTTATACAGGGGCCATCAGTTTACATTTGAGATGAAACGGTTATGAAGGCGAGCCAAATGGTTTGGCCATTAATCATGGTTTGGGATCATAATTGAATTGAAGGACACAGCTCGGACCATGGTTTGGATGATGCTCAGCGCTTATCCAGGCAGAGCCTGCTGGGATTGCTTTTGAGAGTGACCTCTCCCGAAAATGCTATGCACTTCAGAGGTTTGTCTTCAGGAGATATTTGAAAGACTGCATCTCAGTGCAACATGCCAGGTTTGTTGCTAAGGCATCAGTAAGCACTTAGAGAGATTCACACCAATACAAGAACCAACTAAAAAGATTGTTCGTTGCAAATATCAAAACAATATCTCTCATCAATGGCAAGAAATCCATCCAAACTAAGATCATCCGTGATTAAGGTGTTCTAATTATAGAATGGTGTTGTCATGGTAACAGGTGTTTACACAGAAAACCAATCAGAGGGTAAATGCAAAGGGATTTCTACATGTGTCGATTCAACGACAGGATTTTATGGGGAGGACCTGTGATAGGGATTCTTAATGTTGAATTTCATTTCTTTCAACAGAAGACAACATTGCCTAAGTTTCTCAGCAGCAAGAGAACACTATATTCCCTTCCGGCCCAACCTGGAAATTCCAGCCTTTCTTGTGAAGTGTCTTTACAGATGGAATTGGATCAACTAGGTGTCCTGGAAAGGCATGGTAACCTGTGTGTCTGCCAAGAGCAGTATCCCAACAAGTACATGTAGCCAACAGATCAAGAATCCTTCAAGATTGGGTCGGCTCCTCAAGGTGCTTCACTGCTGGGAGAGGTTCCGTTGTCCACTCCAGAACTTTGAAAAAGTGTCCAAAATGCTGAGGTGTCCGCTAAGGGAGGTTTCATACACAGCAACTTTGATCTAATTTTCCACCATCCCACACTCACATCAAAAAAAGTGCATTACTGCTAACTGCATGTTTGTCAAATGTCTGTAACAACAAAAATAATAACCTTAGTCTGGTCACAGAACTGATTCAGTACCAATATATCTCATTTTTGTGAATGAATCAATCATGATATTAAGGTCAACTGCACNTAGGTCAAATTAAAAAACTCAAGTATTATCCTGTGTATCCTCATTAAATATACCCATGATAAAAATTTGACAAAGATCCACCTCTTGGCAAGGGAGAAATAGCACTTTTAGTGATTTTGGTTTTGGCCCCCTAGTGGCAAAGTCAAGAATCAGATTTCATCGAAATTCTGTCTGTAAGTTGCTATAACCTAGAGGTAAATGTGTGCAAAGTTTCAACACGATAGTTCGAACCATTATCAAAATATAGCCCTTTGAAATTTTTCACAAAACGCCCCCTGGAGGCCAAAGTAAGAATCCCACCGCACTCAAAATCGAACTCGACCTAGATCTCAGGCCCATATATACACCTACCAAAGATAAAAAAGATTCGTCAAACAATAAAGGCGCTAGAGCGCTAACGAACCAAAAGTTTACGGACGTACCGCCGTACCGCCGTATCGCCGTACGGCCGTACGGACTGACGCACGACAGACCACCACTCAATGACCCCAACCACAGCATAAGCCCTGCTGGGCCTTGTGGCCAAGCGGGCTAAAAAGTGTCCAAAATGCTGAGGTGTCCACTAAGCGAGGTTTCATACACAGCAACTTTGATCTAATTTTCCACCATCCCACACTCACATCAAAAAAAGTGCATTACTGCTAATTGCATGTTTGTCAAATGTCTGTAACAACAAAAATAATAACCTCAGTCTGGTCACAGAACTGATTCAGTACCAATATATCTGGTTTTTGTGAATGAATCAATCATGATATTAAGGTCAACTGCACAAAATGAAACCAGACAGCATAATTTTGAATAATAGTATGTTGTTCCTCCATTCCCCGACAGCGGGGTTCAGGGGTGGCCGCATAGAAACTCCGCTAGCGCTAGCAGAGCCAATCTACCGATAGTGCCGTACATTTTTCCATGCATTTTAACACCGATAGGCTGTCGAAGCACTAGCAGAGTTTCTATGCGGCCGGCCCTGGTCTCCGTCCTCCACATATCACAGCGCACCAATGGATAAACAGAAGAGAGGCAAATACCCCGCTGTGGAAGGATGACAGTTCTCCATCAGTTGGTCCATTCTATCTACATTCAGTGAAACTTGATGATGATGCAATTTGCCTTCAACTGGTCCATCGTATCAAGTGTTCACACACATGAACAGCATAACCATGAATGGATGCTTGATTCAGTACACTTGACGTGACACATTCTTACAGGATGCTTTTAGCTGGAGAGTTCTGTCAATAGCCTACTCATAGCATCGGTCCTTATGATCTATCATAGCATGAACGCATGAAGCCATGAGGATATCTGTTAGGGAGAGTCACTTTATTTACATTGCCAGTGTGAAGGACAACAGCACTGGTAGGCCGTTTTGTGTCGACTGTCATCTGTACTTTGATTACAAGGGTAGTTGAATGGTATTTTTATATTGACAAATAAAACAACTATTTGAAAGAAACACACAGGAATTTGACGCATCTTGACATCCCATAGCAGGGCTTTGGTCACACTCCTCTTCTATTCATTCACTCATAAAGTTTGCGTGAGTGGACGAAGAGGAGTGAGGTAAAAACCCCTGTTGTGGGAGGATGGGCCTACGCTCACTTTGCCCTTCAACTACGCTGAGGGAGAGTAGGAGTGATAGACGATTCTCAAATTCGCAGATCTGCACACTTCCACCGAAATCTCAAACCAGAACCTCGATCTGAAACCTGCTGGCATGCCCCATCCATGATTTAGCAATGGTTGAGTCTTCTGATGTCACTGTCGTGGGGTTGTCTGTGTTACATCATTCAGTTTCAGGCTGAGGTTGTGGTTGAGATTTCGGCGGAAGTGCACAGATCTTTGTCGTTTACGCCAATTTGAGAACGGTCTGTAGGAACGCTTTTGTCAGGGCAAGATGAAATTGGCAGGGTGGAGGCATCATTCCTGAGGTCACATGGCATCATATCCACTCCTGTGATGAAACGAGGGAGCAACTATCCAAGTCTTTGATCCCATCTACAGGTGACAGGATCTATCTATGGTGCTTTGATCACACCCACTCCTGATACGATGGATGGAAAGTGACAGCAACCATCCACCAGTCTTTCAGACAGGTTTTCTCCAGGAACTACAGTCTGCTGCGAGTGGACAAATCAGTTGGGTTGAGGTCTTGACGCATAAAATACACTAAACCAACACTTGACCATACCATATATAACTTCAAACTCGCCACCTAAGTCCATATTTTATTGATACAACCCAAAGCAGTCATGATCAAAGCTGCTTTTTCTGAGAGTGTTATATTCATCTCCATAGCAAACAATATTTATGATGTCATTCCCCCTTGAGTACTCTAATACAAATACAGGCAGTGGATGGCCTCGTAATAGCCTCCACATATAGAAGTGGCTTCCCATGTCGTAGAAGCACAGCATGCTTCAATTTCATGTTGATCCCAGTTTTCTTGGCTATCTTAACTCATGGAGTCCTAAAACACGCAAGTACATCTTCTTCGAAAGATTTCAGCACAAAGGTGGGTTGCATGGAAAGCAAGTTGAAGAAAGATCATTCAGTTTTGTCTGAAGGATATTTCCTAATTAGCAGTCAAAAATTTCACACCACATTATCTAAGCCGTAAGCAGCACTAAGAACTGACGCGTAAAGTTGATGATGATCAGTGGCGCTAGAAAGTGACAAAATGTGATGGCGATGATGAACAACATTGGGGCTGTCTAGACAGAGAGGTGAGCATCATTTGGAGATGCAGCCAATATTTCGTTGTTTCATCTATGAAGACAGACGAGTGATGCAGAAGGAATCGATAGACCCCCTTTTACTTCTCTGGACGATACTGTTGTGTTTTGTTTGTTATGAGAAGCAGACGATAAGCAGTAACGCTTCAGAAGAGGGCATTGAATCAAACCCACAAGTGAAGGCAGCAGGCCACCGAGGCTGCGAAGGTTGTGGCCCAGCGGCAGTGGCATAGGGGTATGAGGGCACGGGAGAGTAGGATGGCATGGAGGTCCAGGAAGCAGTGTCTCCCAGTGACTGTCCAAGATAGCTCTGGTTCAGAGCCAACTCTGATCACTCTATGTGACTGAAGGTAAGTTGTTCAGCCGGCAGTCCGGTGCCCTGCGCGCTCGGGTCTTAGTGCCACCACATGGTGGTGGTGGTGGTGGTGGTCAAGGTGTGTGGTGTGGTCATGGAGGATGGACATACTCATGCACAGCAGCGATGGTGCCTCTGAACATCGTGCCCGAAATAATCTAAGCAAAGTAAGCCCTATTTTGTCAGCAAGAGGGGAGCACCTGAGGCCATGCTGTCTGCTCTGCAAAAGAAATGGAACCTCAACTAGACTCCAACCTAGAAGCATGAGATACGCCACACCAACACTGCAACCAAGTCCTAGCTCCTCCAGGATTTCAGCACCTAATGCCAAAAACACCCCACGCAAAAATTGATACTGCACTTAAATTGTAATGTTCTGCTGACTTAGATATATAGAAGGTAGACCATATGGCTAAGTCACAAGACGTAAGTGTTTGTGAAATATATTTGAAGGAGACGGCAAAGGAGTATTGATTCCTTTTTAATGGGAGAGAGGATAATCCTGGGAACGATATATCATCCAAGCATGATCCGTATCTCTTGGAGGAGTATTTGACGAAGATCTGTGGTGTTGTCTTAAAAACCTAAAGAGATTCCAATTATGATCAACAATCTTGTCCTGACCCAAATCCATCGTAGCTGAAGGACATGGACATTTTGTCCCTGGGCTTCACATCCCTGGATATTCCGCCCTCTAGGACATTTGTCTCGGAACCTTTCATGCCAAGGACATTTCATGAGGACTTTTTCGTCATTGTGTCCCAACGACTGTTTGCCTCAGATATTTTATCCCAGCAATCACAGTCAGAAGGGGATCAACCTTTGAATAGTTTGCTAGGAACATGATACAAAGTATGCTTGCATGGCATTTGGCTGTGAAAGAAGACACTGGGTAGCTGTTTTAAACCTACATGTAGACAGAATCAGCAACCATTGCCCAAAGATCTATAGCAAGTTCAGTTTCAGAACCTACTATGACCAAGGCATCAGATTACACTCGTAGTGTACATGTACCTTCTGAAAGTAAAACGGCATGAAGCCTCCTTTTTTTTCATTTTTCCCATTCAGACATTCGAAAGCAAGCCTTACCGGTAGTTTGCAAGGAGTACGGATCAGTATGAGGTGCATGTTTGGCATTTGGCTACGAAAGAATACTGCATGTCGATTTCAAGAACTTTGGTGTCGCCAAACAGTGGGACTCCTTTGGAGAGGTACAGCAGGGATCAGCCTGGAGATTTTTTACATAAAAGGGATGAAGAGAGAGGAGATTTATCACGACTAAGCTGAGGAGCTCGAAACGTTTCATCAGTTGTCGCTTTCATCTCTCAGACTGCGGATGACAAATCCTTAAAGAATGAGAAATGTACACTAATCGTGTAGAAGATGTACATTCATTTTACTTCTGGTTGAGGTGAAGTTGACCTAAGGACACCTGATTTCGTCGATTGCAGTGGGAGTGACAAAATATCAAAGTTACATTAGGATAAGTTTGAATGTCAGAGGTGTTTTTTTCAGGTTTGATCAAAGACAGACTTCCCTTATCTTTGATCAATATTGATGATTATTCTACCCCTTTTATAGATGTTGTGATTTTCAACAAAGGTTACAACACAACAAATGCATGATGGATTAAAGTCTCAGGTTTATTTTAACTCAATATTCCAAACGGTATTGTCATTTGGAAATTCCTAATGCCAAATGTTGACGAAGAAGCAGAAAAATTTGAAAGACATTTACAATGCTCTTTCAATGGATAAAAGGATGGTTTTTTAAGCCTTAACTTTGAATGCAGACAAGTCGGCTCGCTGTCAGCGTGGGGCACTGGAAATAGAGGTACCTGATGGAAAGCCACACCCCGGATTAAGGCAGTCTGCAAAGGAGCAATGTTCGTTGGATCCATGCAGCTCATTTTGAGAGTCATTTGGGAAAACAATCCAGCAGAATTTTTGTAACAGCCAAAAATTTATCGCCAAGGTGGTAACTAGGAAAAAAGATTCTTATCATCCACAGAGACCAAATTGCATGATTGCACAGCAGAAACTTTTTCGTGGTGAAAAAAACTGAAGAAAACCAATGCAACTGATACAATGATGGATTGTTCACTTCTGTACCATAATTTCCAGATCCGTTCTCTTTTGGCAGTTCTCAACTTGGTTTTCCATATGTCAGTGTTGGTATACTATTACAGACCTAAATACCTTAATTCCCTATTATGTTTGACGGCTGAATTAATTCATCATCATCCAACAAAACATGAAAAATATTTGTCTATTACCGGAATAATCAGCCAAAATTATCGGCACGTGGAACTCAATCTAAAGCCACTTTTATCATTTCCACAACTTGGATTAGCATAAATACATCGATCTAAAAATCCAATAAAGAAAAGTCTGTCTGGGTCAGATCGTACATATACATGGATGTTTTAACAAAAGTTCCGACAAAGATATTTTTGGACCAATTACATGTACTTCCTCAGTCAGTGAGCCAGTTTTGTCGACAATAAGTGCAATTTATCCATCATCAGCCATCAGCATGGAATACAGTTGGATAATCTGTTGCCACATTCATGGATTGATGCTGTATCTCATGCCTGTCCAATCACACCCTTGAGCGCTATAAGGGGAAAACCAACTGAGTGGCTTCTTCTATCACAGGCAAACTGTCCATAGAAGGTTGACAGTAGGTTTCCATTGAAGATAGACTCGAGAGCCAAGAGGCAGGCTCCTCCAAATGGAAGGGACAGAGGGAAAGCCTCAGCCTCTACTTAGAGAGAAGCCACAAGGTGCTGCACCAGATACCGATTTTTTCATGCAAGTTGGCTCTCTGTCTGGAGGGGGAGGGGGCAATTCACCTTGTTTGTTTCCTTACCATTGATGCTGAGACAAATGACACAAATGACAGTCCACAATCTCACTGGTGAGTAGCCAATAGGAAGCTCACTCGCGCTTGGAGAAATGCTTCCAAGATTCTTTCCATGCTATTTTTGTTTTCCATTCTGTCTTTCAATGACACTTTTCAGCTCAAAGCACTTGGCAATCCCACAAAAACTTGTCAAATGCCAATACAACACACGGCTCAAACTCCATTTCAATTCAACTCGAACTCTGCCACAGTTTCAAGAATTCTTTCAAAGATCCTCAGAAAAAACTGCTTCATGTTTGCAGAGACGGCCGCCATATGGTAGCAACTTCTTTGATCTGACACTTTCTTTGAAAACATATCTCACTGGGTGCAATATCTTCAGCAAATAGAATAATTTTCCTGATTTAGATTAATTGGAGAACGTTGTCGGGTGGTTTTTCTTGGTTGCCATGGCAACCTGGATAACGGGTCACATCCTTTACGGTCATATTAATGAAGGAAATATCCTGGATGGCGATGTTGAACCGTTTGTTGATCACATACCAATTCGAGCCAAGTGATCTCCATCAGGGCCGCAAGGATCTGTGAGAGAGTGGTTCACCTAAATGCACTACTGGGACCATTGACAGATCCACTATGGGCATTTCATCGTACATGTAAGTTGACTAAAAGCAGAGGAAAAGGACAGTGAACCAAATGATTGATATCTAAGTCCGTCGGAGGTTTGTGAATAAGGTCCCAGAAATGGCAGATTCAAGAAGACATCCGAGAATTACGGTGGAACCTCCCTTAACAGAACCCTTCTTCCAGGACACCTCTCTATTGAGGACACCCAAGTTCAGTCCCATATTGGTCATTTCTATTCATTTTGACTTCTGTAATCAGGACACCTATGAATGAGGACAGCAACTCTCAGTCCAAAAGGTGTCCTTTGAAGAGAGGTTCCACTGTCCCTCATCCAACATGGCTTTTCAATGGTCGGAACTATCGAAAAGGAATTTGGTGGCTTCTGGTAATATCCGACTAATCACCGCTGACTTGCGATGGCAGTACGTTGATGGAAAGGTTCTCTATTAACTGTATAAATAAATAGATGGCTGGCGTCTTGTGTGTAGATATGATGGCAGTGGCTTCCTCATGAATACCAATGAGAGGAAACGGTCCGACTAACGAGGGAATGATAGAACATGAGAAATGGCTGAGCATTTCGGCACAACTGATAAGACAAAGTGTATCCTTCAAAAGAATACCGGTCGGAAAGAGTGCTGCATGCCCGCAGGCAGGTCGATCTCTTAGGAAATAAAATTCGCCAAACGAAGACGTCTTGCTTTGATCCACTGCCGAAGTCCGCGGAAACAGATTATAAAGAATTTCTCTGTTCTCAAAGCTAATTGCTTGGTGTTTCAGGTCTCGTCTCAGGCTTAAAGGTGCTCCTCCATGAGTTTTCTCCTGCAAGTTGGGTTGGCTCTCAATGGGCAATTCACCACTGGCATGGCACCCCTCCGAATAACTTCCAGAACTGGGCAGTTTACTTGTCTGGGTACAATGTAGAAGCAAGGGACTTACGAAAACTGGCCAAGCAGGGGCTGTATGCATAAAACATCTTAAGTGTAAAATTTCCCATAAACAATTGTTCCAAACAAAAGATAAGGGAAATTTTACACTTAAAAGATGTTTTATGCATACGGCTCCTGTATTCCAAGAGTGATGGCTCCTAATGATTTATGCCAAGACCAATGACACAAATGATGACCCATAGTTTTCAATGGTTGAACTGCCCATAGAGAGCCTACGGTCTTCACTAAACTCTCATCTGAAGGACCACTCGACTCAATGATACAGACATTTAGTCTGACCGAGAGTCCGATGTTAGTTATTTTCATGTCATCATCTTCCTTCTTGATGAAGCTGTTTGCTATTCCTCATGAATACAAAGAAGACTCTTGAGAAGGAAATAGTCCGAGTTTTTCTCAGTGCCAGATGTAATCAATACGTCATCAATAAGAAGACAGAATGTGCAATGAAGAACTGTTGTCTTTGACAACATAGATTCCCATAGGATTATTCCACAGAATGTCGGATGCAGGAAGCTTAGAAGAACGCAACATCTTACAACATTAAAGAAGGATTTATACGTGAAAGCTGTTATTCCAGACCATTTCATCAGTTTTTATGATGAACTGCGCCAGGGAGCCACAGCGCAATGTCATCAAGCATTCCAATTCATCAGTCCTCTATTATCGGCTCTTTAGGTGCACATGATCGTGTTGATGTATTACCGTGGAGGACGTGGGCCATTTTGACTGCCAAATGAGTGTCCATAGAGATGGCCTGTAAACATTACAATCAGTTGGAAGTAAACGTGAATGTAGGGGGCAGTTTGTCAACCAGTAGATAAACCACTGCAGAAGCCTGACAACTTGTCCAGAGAGGAGTGATCATTGGGAAAGCAGCTGTCGGTCTGTCGAAGTGGAATAAAGATGAAGTGTCCTCCATGTGAGAGTTTATCCTGCAAGCTGGCTCTTGATGGGCAATTCACCATTTTTGGTTTCTGTTGGACTTGTGTTGAGACCAATGACATGACGGCACCCAGTTTTCTACCACCGAGTTTTCCATAGAGAGCCAACTTGTGCCCAGAAATGCACAAGAGGAGTGGATGTCTTAAGTCAGGTGAACATCGCACTTGCGACCGGGCGATACAACTAGTCGCCACTGAGCTACCTGGCGACTGGGACGATCTAACTTGAACTGGCGGTGACTGATCAGTCGCCAGAAGCGGTCGATGTACGCACCCTTGCGACTCGCTGGAACTGATATTTTGCCAGTCGCTGCAAGTTGCACATGTTCAAGTTCAACTTTCTAGCGACTAGTTGTACCCAGTTTCGTTCAGTCGCTGCGATGTACGCGGTCAGAACATGACGACAGATTGGATCCTCCTAGTTTTAATTTGCAATGCGCGCAGCATGTACATCATCAGCGACTGATCAGATCAGTTGCTTCCAGCCACAAGTGCGATGTACACCCGGCTTTAGTTCATGTAGACTTGAATAAACCAGTATTGACCAAGGACAAGTGAAATGAGGAAAATCAGGGGAGCAATTGATTCAGCGAGAACGGCTTGGATCGCCAATGAAGTAACTGAAGTCAAAACAAACAACCAATCCACCGCATCAACGCCGATCCTTGATAAGGCTGAGGTACCCGATGATTCCGATCATCAACCACCACGACTAGGATTGGTTCCAATTTTCGGCATCTCCCTCAAGGCCGACTGTTATCTGATACAAAGGATGTTTGCCCCCGCAATATCGCAGGAGCTTGCTGCTAATACCATTAAAGGCCAGATCCAATTACCACCAGGGTCCCAAGGGCAGTGAGGACAGCAACAGACCACGGCTAGCGAGTCAGCGCATGGTGAAATTGACTTGATCAAGGAACAGCTTGGGGACCTTATCCCATTACGCATTATTACCGAGTGGCACAGACCAGACTAAACTCTCTTGGGCGATTCCAGTCCAAACATCTCAGTAACGCACACTGCACATCTGCAGCAATATTCAAGATTGCAGACACACAGCGGTCAGTTTTTATGGTGGTTGTGCCAGCTTTACATTGTCACAACTAAAAATATTGGTGCTGTATTCGTCTGTGTGCGTCTACCTTTAGACTTCTACAGAGGCACTGATGACTGAATCAAGAAAACAGAGAAAGGGACAACCCAAGCCTTTTCCGATTCAAGAAGTCGAAGCTGTTTCATCTGAACAAGTACTTCACCGCTGCTGCATTGAATCCAATATAGGCAGCAGGCTCGATAGTTTTGACATCTCATCAATATAACGATTGATTGATGTGTTCGGTACGACGCACCATCCCGGGACCGTTTAATCTTCGATGGATTCGGCGTACATCAAAGATGACGCCAGATGAAGTTGTCTCGGGCTAAGACAAGTAACCCTTCATTTCCAAAACATGCTGGGGCGACGGCAGTAAATGCAGATACTGTGAGACAACAACTGTGAGTGGGTGACAACTGACTCCAGAGTGCTAACTGCTTTAACAATCTAGGCGGCAGCTACAAAATAATCTCAACAACAGCATTTTTGCATCTCTGACTCAAACAACCCCAGTGAGCCAAGCAACACAAACAACTTAGCACAACTAATATTTACCCGATTCTATAAAACACGGGCATCACGATTACAAATGCATGGGATAACACGATTGTAGTGTACTTTCGTTACCATGGTGACATATCACCATGGTTACTGTCATCATTCTCAATCTCATCCTCAATGGGAATGTTGTTCAAGGCTGGGCCAGGGTCAGCTTCTTGTTTGTGACATGTTGTCGATGAGGGGATTCGAGTGTGTGCAAAGTGAACTGA
>NMRB01000428.1:98535-111823 GCA_002633025.1 Notospermus geniculatus | reverse complement strand
CGATTAACTTGTATTCATATTTATCAAACAAAAGCAGTGGCAATATCCTGCCCTGTATCTCAACAGCAAGACTGGTTCAATAAAGGTCTCAAAACTGTGACTACAGCTCTTCCCCAGTCACAGTGAGTTTCCCAGACGTCCAATTGCATTACATAGATGGCGCCACTGTACGGTCGGCCGACAGCAGACCGATTCTTTACCCTTGCAGCGCTCCGATATACTCGTGTAGCGGAGCGTCACGAGAGGCAGGAGACCAGTCTAATGCTTGTTCTAGTTACCACTGCGAGATGGCGCCACCGTACGGTCCGTATCAATGCGGAAGTAAAGTGACAGAACTATTGGACAGGTTGCAGAGGGAACGTCCGATTTATGTATGTTTTAAAAGATGATCATATCATATTTTACTATTAGGAGTAGCAGTCAGGAAGAGTATTAACAGTTAGCCGTAGGTCTGCGTTTTGCATCTTTGTTTTATGGGTGATCATTTCAACAAAGGCCCACCCCATCTCCACAGCATCCTGGCCCAAAAAAAACCAAAAAGGCCTTCCCTTGCCCCTTGAGCCTGGCCTACACAACACAACACTTCTTCACTCACTTACGCACCGCACAGGGCATGGGCAGGCTAGGCCTATGGCATGCACACTGGCATGATGACTGACCATCCTGGCTTTAACGTAGGCATAAAGCCTGTGGCCTACTGGTACGGTGGGCCTAGGCCTACTGTATAGGCGGGTAATTACCGGTGCGGTAGGCCTACCGGTACCGGTACCAGTACTGTGTTTTCATGTTGTTGTTAATGTTTGGGGATTGCTACAACAAAACATCCCCGATGTTTTCTCCACTTCAATATAGGCTAGGTACGGTACTGGTAATTGGACTTCCCGAGAGACCTTGTGAACATGGCAGAAGTAGCGGCTAAACCCGCTGATGAACCGACAACCCTAGTGGACGTCATACGGAACGTTAACGCACTCGACGAACTCTTGTATCCAGACCAGCAACCATGTATCGAAGCAGCTTCTGTTCCCTTGTCTTATGAAGTAAACTTGGACACGAACTTCGAAGACCGAAATGCATTTGTTACCGGGGTGGCCAAGTACATTGAAGAGGCCACTGTACATGCTGAATTGGTAAGAGACATCATGCTTTCACAACTTAAGCCTGCCACATACTGGAGCTATCTCGTGAGGCAGAAAACTCGCTGAAAATACACGCACACAGCGAGCTATCTGCTGAGCAAATGGTCTCAAATGACTTTTTTCTCAGCAGATAGCTCCAGTGTGCGGCAGGCTTTACACTTTTCCTTTTGCCTCTGGATTGGTTATGTTGTAAGTCTAAACTGTGGAATCTGTAAATGTCTGATGAATTTCAGTTGTCAGTGTCTGTATTCAATTGAGATAGTTCAGTGGTTCACTGTGATTGTTGTACTTGAATAATGAACTTTTTAGTCTCATTGATGTAGTGTTGAATTGCAGGAACAGGGATTGGTTCTTGTAAGTATTGGAATGTTGGATGATGATACTCACTGATACTTGCATTTTGACATGATCATGTACTGGCATGATAACCCTGTCTGTGAGTCCTGTGAGGGACCATCTCAGAATCCAATGATACTGAATTATTTGGCGGCTATGACTCATTATAAGGACATGAATGTCAAATGTCCCTAAACAAATTGGGAAAATTTTCCCGTTGAGTGCGTTTGAAATCCTCCTGAGGCTATTAGGGTTCTTATTTGCTCATTCCCCCATATCACAGACATGTTAACCCTGATAACCTCAATGGGATGCTTTGAAGATCATCCTCCAGGAAGCCCAGCATTCCCCCCCAAGCTATGCATGTTAGCCATTTCAACACTGAGTCTCTTTCAAAATGTCAGCTCTACACTCTGATGCTTTATGGAATGTTCTTCAAGTTTTTTTATTGATTTCAATGTCTCACCACCTAAACACCTCATTTCCCACATCAGACTAGGCGATTATGGTTGATGCACTGTATCTTAAGTTCCATTTACAGATGACACCT
The DNA here is from genome assembly GCA_002633025.1 of Notospermus geniculatus. Classification (NCBI taxonomy): domain Eukaryota; kingdom Metazoa; phylum Nemertea; class Pilidiophora; order Heteronemertea; family Lineidae; genus Notospermus; species Notospermus geniculatus. The sequence continues at coordinate 109,798 of NMRB01000428.1, read as the reverse complement.
GTGGCAAAGTGCCAAGCTATTTTAGATCAATAGGGTACTTATTATCATCTGAATTGGGCTTAATTTGATGAACTGCTGATCCTGTTCATTACTTCACACATTACATGCACTCTCTAGTTTATTGGTCTCATGGAAAACTAGCGCATCTGCCACGGTTGTTTAGTACATCATTATTGGTTTATGAAAGTACAGTCGATAAAGCTAGACTGTCTTCTGAAAGTGCAAGACATGCCACTTTATTTTGTGTAAGAGAATGTTGTAAAGAATGACCGCATGCAGGAATGTTTGTACAGAGTACGTCTGAATGGCATAATAATACTATGTGTAAAACAGAATGCAAAATATGTGTGTCAAGTTGCCACTTGTGACAAGCATGGAATCAAAAAAAAATGGACATAATTATGTCCTATAATGTTATTAATGGGCAGATTCTCATCCGTGTTCCCATCTTCCCATTATACTGAATATCCCACTGCTATTGAATTTTAGTGCTCGACATTTGGCAGGTTTCCCTATTGAATTTATCAACACTGATAGAGGATTACCATCTTTTACCCACTCTACAAAAAGTTTGTGAATGCCTGAGAATACCTCTACAAGTGGTTCGATATGGGAATCCCCTTCGAAGAGAATATCCTGACACGACAGCATGATATTAAGTCTTTTGTGAAGAGTCTCTAAATGCTGTGAAATGAGATCGTGACTACCGACACCGTACACTTGAATGATTTTAAGGAAGTTTATGATGATACTTGAGTGATTATATTCATGAGATAATTGGTGCCTTTTCCAGGCATCAGATTTCATTACTAAAACACTTGAGTTCAGAACTGAAATCTGAGACTGAGTTCATGTTTTAAGAGTGGACGACCCATGAAGATTTTGTTTCAAAGCAAAGAACCTCCCAAAACTGATCACAGACCTCATTACAACTGCACCAAACATACCAAAGCACATTTTTTTGAAACCATGATTTCACCACATTTCAGAATACCTTACTTGAAGAAGGCCAGAATTATGCCACTATGCTGTATACCTGGAGATGCTCATCTAGAGCTCTCCCGCAGGTGAGTTCAATTCAATAAGAATCGTTTGATTCTTGAAAAACTGTACTTCCAAGGGTCAGAATACACAGTGTATGCCGAAATGCAGCTGTGATGCTCCTGAAATGTGAAGTTGGACTGAGGCAAAAAGGGTACAACGAGTGTTTGGAATTATACGTGATGTTTGTACATTGCAGGTGAAATCAAATGAGCAGCTGAACCGTGTTGAGATCAATGAAAAGATAGTGGAAGTCCTCCAGCCACACATACAGAAGCTGACAAATTTGTTGTATTTCCAAGTAAGTGGTATCATAATGTGCAGGGTCCAGGATTGACCAATGAAGATCTGGGGCCTGTTTCATAAAGCGACTTAAGGCTAATGGTACCATTAACTTCAATGCATTTTCCATTTGATAAAAGGTACCATAAGCTTAAAGTCACTTTGTGAAACAGGCCCCAGGTCTTTTTTGTATGGGTTCGCTTAAATGCCGAGACTAAACTGGGACATCATTGCTGTTGGGAAGGGAGATATGCATTTGGTGGGAGGTAACGATTGCAGTGATGTTTTGTCCATTTCCAGAGAAAAGCGATCGAGACGTTCTGTGGTGAGGTGAAGCGACTCTGTCACGAGAAAAAGAGGAATGACTTCAAGTCCGAAGCATACCTTCTGACGCTTGGGAAGTTTTTGAACATGTTGGCAGTCCTTGATGAACTGAAAAATATGAAGGCCAGTATCAACAATGATAACGCTGCTTACAAAAGGTAGGTGCCGTGACCAGGGGTGTGGCTTTGAATACCTTTGAATACCTTTGAACTCCTTGAGCTCTGGGCGATTTTTCGCTTTTGATTGAAAGAGTTAAATTCTGGTTACAGTCTGCAGAAACATAACTGCCATTTCTTTAATTCACATATTTTTCAGATCTGCCATGTTCCTCGGAATCATCAGCGGTGTGCAGCAGCTGGAAGAATCACAGATGTTAGGGCTGTTTCTGGCTACTCACAACATGATACGTACGACCTTGAAGGAGAGCCTACAGAAGATACCATACTATGAGGAATTGCTGATTGATATTGTGAACCTCTGTGTCAGTATGTTTGATACAAAGATGTACGTCCTGCCTGATGAAAAACACATGTTTGTTAAGGTAAGCATTTCGTCGGTGGAGTTCACGAAAAGAGGGTCATCTGAAGCAGGCTTCAGGGGTCAGAACATCATCTTAAGGCGACACTTATTTTATTTCTTGTTTTACGGATCCGCCACACTTTTTTTTCCGATTTTGGAAAATAAAAATAATTGAAAAAATGGCATTACAGACTGATTATCCGATCAATAAAAATAAAAATAATGGGAAAAAACGCTTTATTTTTCTACCGCCGACATGCTGGATGAACCTTGTCTGACGAAAATAATTCACAGCGGTTGTAACAATCATTCTCGTTCCCATTGATTGAGTGAATTTTATTATATTTTTGTACATTTTTATTTTTTTCATAGCCGCCTGTTACATACTTTGACAAATATAATAAAAATAATCAAATAATTACAATTATTTTTATATTTATTTTCCACCCTCCTGTCAAGGTTTCCGTGAAAACCAAATGAAAAAGTTATTTTTATTTTTATTTTCCTCCCTCCTGTCAGGGGTTTCCAGGGGAAAAATCCGTAAAACAACAAATAAAATAATTGTGGCCTAAACTCCATATTATCATGACATTTTCAGGTCATTGGAATTTGTCTCTTCCTGATGGATTGTGGAACCAAGGAGATCGATATCTACAAGTTTGATAGAAAGAAATTCAACCTGTCAAAAATTGACAAAATATTCAAGGTATGGATTGCTTTGTTGATTAAGTTCAGTCCTGAGTGTACCGTATTAGCCATAAATGTGGGCTGATTAGGCAGTCAGAGTGGTGCAGTGACATCATCGGCTCTTGTAGCGCTGAGGTGTTGGGTTCAATCCCCAGTCAGACCCAGTCATGTGATAGTGTACCGGTAGGCGACTCTGACAGTACAAGTTTTCTCCAGTAATTCTGGTTTCTTTCTGCTGTAAATTTTTGTTCGATATTGTCTATAGAGCCTTTATGCTGTACTCCGCTGTTGATTCAAGAGTGCTGGAGAACAAAAATCCTTGGAACTTGGCCAACTAAAAAATGTAGGTCTCATCAGTTGTATGTATCATTCATTGCAGCGACTAGAAAACGTCCCACTCTACGGAGACATGCAAATCAGCCCCTTCCGATATGTGAGCGAGAGTCCGCATTACGATCCTGGGAAGTGGCCGCACTGTAACTCAAGTAGCGTAAGCTCACAGGGGAATCTCCTCGAACGATTACCAAGCATACGAGAGGAATACATACGCTATATTACCAAGCTCGCTCAACACAATATCGAAGCCGTGTTGGCCAAATGTGACAAAGTGAAAACTGAAGCTGAGAACAGGGAACTTTATGATCTCGCTCTCCGTGGCCTGCAGAATCTCTCCAAGTGGACTCTTCACATCATTGAAGTTGTGAGTAATTCTCTCATCACCCTTTATGTTTAGTGAAAGTGGTACCGGTACATGTATTTCCAAAGCAAAAATCCAAAATGGCTGCCAGTGAAACTGATCTATAGTGTCACTTGTTCATTTGTTTCAGAACTCCTGGCGGTTATGTCATCCAACTGATCCTCATTTGAATTCTGATTGTCCACAAGATGCTGAAGATTACGAGAAGGTAAGCCAGAGTTCAAGAAGTTGAATTATGGCGAGAAGTCTTAATAAATGCCTGGAGACAAAACGCTTGAATTTGATTATCTCAATTCAGGCTACCAAGTACAACTACACCAGTGCCGAGAAGTATGCCATGATTGAAGTAGTGGCCATGATTAAAGGACTCCAGGTCCTCATGCACGGGATGGAAGCTACCTTCTCGGAGGCGATCAAACGTACCATCTTCGCTGATATCCAGACAATGGTTCAGCTAAAACTCCGCGACGCACTGAGAAAGTCGGTCAAGAAGCAGAAGCAGCTTATGACGATGTAAGTTTGCCAAAGCTTTTGTCGTATGGGTTTGTTTTGATGCCTGATTAACTTCCTATGTTACCTCACGTAATCTCTCTCTCTCTCCCAGGATCATCACCTCTGTTCGGGATACATGCGCTGATTGGCTGAGGGGTCAGGAGCCAACTGACGACCCTGCTATAAAGGGCAAGAAAGACCCTTCACAAGGTTACGATATCAAGATCCCGAAGAGAAGAGTTGGCCCTTCAACTACTCAGGTCAGTTGGCAAATAAAAACACTCGATGACTGACTGGGTTTGATTATTCAAAACTGCATGTACCATTGAGATAACTTTTCTATTTTGAGGAAGACACAGCGAACCGTGTGCACAAAACCTTTATCTCTTTTTCAGTTGTACATGGTCCGGACTATGCTCGAGTCACTGATAGACAGGAATGTTGGGAAAGGAACTTTGAAGTTTCCTTTGGATAATGCATCCGTCACGACTATTGACAACTTCCACAAGCTCTCATTTTTCTGGCCATATCTTTTGAACTTTGAGAGTAAGATTTTAGTCTCTGCTTAAAACACTTGTGTAGGGTTTTCCTAAATATGGAACTGTTGGGAGGGGTTTGTTGACGAATGTCAATCGGGGAGCTCAACCATGACCTCGGTAGTGTAGGCCTACCTATGTGCTGATCATTAAACATTCATGAACATCATGTTTTCAGGAACTCTTGAGAAATGCTGTGACCTCTCCCAGTTGTGGTTCCGAGAGTACTACCTTGAAATGACCATGGGAGCACGGATCCAGGTATGTCCAAGCTGAGCTCTGGCAAACCACACTTTAAGCTCTAGGGTTCGTCTTTGTCATGAATATCGGTAGGTCACAGGAAATATTCCTATTTCCAGTTTCCAATTGACATGTCTATGCCGTGGATCCCCATCGAACACATCCTGAACACCAAGAACGCCTCCATGATGGAGTACATCCTCTATGCCTTTGACTTGTACAACGACAGTGCAACCTACGCCCTGAAGGTCTTCAAGAGTCAGTACCTGTACGATGAGGTTGAAGCAGAGGTGAGCACAAGAATCATTGGCATTGTTTTGAAGTATTTCTTGTTGTCTGTCAGTGTCTTGGATGGTGGTAAATGTTGAGGATAGCTCTGTTTATAACTGGTCTTAAATCCGCTATCACACAAGCGAATACTGATATTCTCTCTGTGAGTTCTTTTTTTCACCCTGTTTTTCCTCCTACATGTATTGTTTTGTTGCTTCTGTTGCATTCCCTGCTGCTTACGCTGTCATTTTCTTTTGGAGGTCAATCTGTGTTTTGCGCAGTTTGTGTACAAGTTGAGTGATCAGATCTTTACCCACTACAAACATATGGCGGGAAGGTAAATCGTCCTAAATCTCATCAGTTTTCTGAGCAAATATTTTGGCTTTGAAATTCCATAATTTATCTTTTACCCATCAACCTTTGAAATGTATGCAAATATGGTACTGGTATTTGTTATAATATGTTTCAAGCCTGTTTCGTACTTTTGAGAAAAATGTGCAGGAAATGTGAACTCAGATTCATTCTTTTGTAGCATCTTGCTTGAAAGACATATGAGAGCCAACTGTCAGAAACAGGAGAAGTCGCATCCCAAACTCAACAAGTATGACACACTTCTTAAACAAAGGCATGTTCAGGTAGGAATGCATATACCTGGTACATGTATTTGTCATTTGTGCCAGAACGGTTTTGATGCTGGTTCTGTTGTTCTTTTATGAAATTGGACTACGTTGTTAAAATCGATCATGAATTTTCAATACGTGCACTATCTACCCCTCTTTCCGCAAGTCCTTGATCCAACTCTGAGTATTTGTGACCCGTGACAGCAAAATGAGTCGGAATGCACCGGAAAGAAGACCTAAGATGACACCAGAGAATAATTACACAAATGGACAAAGTCAACTTTCACAATGGGCAGACAATCCTGAAGTCAACAAACCGTTGATGTCACCCTGGGCATGTTGAGTCTTCATCTGTGTGCATTCCGACTGATTTTCCTGTCACGGGTCACATTTCGGTATTGATTCTTCCAGCTGTTGGGGCGAACACTCGACTTGAAACATTTGATAGCACAGCGTGTTACAACCATGCTTCAGAAGTCACTCGATGTTGCCATCAGTCTCTTTGAGTCATCTTCATTGATGGAGATTGTGGTAAGTTGATGTACCCTTTCCTCCTTGATTGCATTTTGACCCCCCAAAAACCTTGATCTCTTACCTATGACAAACTGTCGGTCAGAATGGTGCAGTGAAACATCAGCACCAGACGTCTGAAGTACCCAGGTTGGATACCTGGATGGACCTATTTTAATGTGATAGATAAGGGGTGACTCTCCCAACTCCAGTTCACTCCTGCTGTAAATGAGCTGCCACTTGAATTCCCTAGTAAGGTTTCTGGAGACTGGGGTAGTAAGCGCTTTGAAACTGTTGAAAGCGCTTATAGGGGTCTTAAGCTTCATCATATTAGGGACTTTCGGCATGGCTCTGCGTTGTCGATCCGCGTTATGTATGACGAATTGAGCTAATGCATTTTGTAAAAAAGTCATACGCCGTACGTGACACAGCTCGACGATACGGAGCCTTGCCAAAAGTCTCTGTTATTTCCATCTTTTCTTATAGGAACTGGAGGGTCTCATTGAGTGCAACCGTTTGACCCATAGCCTGCTCAGCGAGCATCTCGATCTGGACAACTTTGACGCCATGTTCAAAGAGGCGAATCACAATGTGACGGCACCATATGGGAGGATTACTCTTCACGTCTTCTGGGAGCTCAACTTTGACTTCATTTTGAACTTTTGCTATGACATGGCCACGAATAGATTCATTAGGACAGATGTGCCATTATCAAAAGCTGTGGAACGCGATCAACCTCAACAGTCAACAGCACAGTACGTCTGGGGGTCAAAGGTGAATATATGAAGTGATACCAAAAAAATACCTCAAGAATGACTCAAAGCTTGTACGTTTTAGAACATGCCATCAGAAGGGCACTATCTTGCCAATTCAAACTTTGTTGCCACACTTTTTGGAAGTATTTACAGGTTGTAGGCCTTCTCTCATGGCATTTAAAAGACACATTTCATAATACATATTCCAGGAGATGAACTCGGCATTCAAAGACATCTACAGTGTATACAAGGACTTTGTTGGGACGCCCCATATGAAGGCAATTTGTCACCTCCTTGGTTATCAAGGTATTGCTGTCTGTCTTGAGCAGCTCATCCAGGTCATCAAAAGTTTGGTAAGTAATCGGATGTGCTCAGTAATGGCTGACATTGTATTTCATACAAATGTATGTTACTCTGTTTTGTAAGGAATCAATGACTCTGCATTTGAGGCTATATGCTTGGGTGCATCAGTCAACAAATCTGTGATCGTTGTTTTTCTCTGCCATATAGTGCATCGGCACCTTACAGCCCTACATCCAAACCCTGCAGAATGTTATGCCAAAGGGAAACCAAGTCAAGATGCCAAGATTTGAGTATGGATCAGCAGGTAATACCACATTTAATTCCCAGGCAGATATTTCAGTGGAAAACCACAGAGTGCTTGGTCATATCGATTTCATTTATGAGATGTGGACAAAGCACAGCTTGCAGAAGTCCAATATGGACTCCATGGCCACGGCAGCCATCTTTGGTTGACTGTAGTAGGAGAAGTGTGCCTCTTTCGCCTTCGACTTATCTTCTGAATTGTTTTGTTCACCCGATGATTATTTCAGGGGTATTGCTGTTCTATCTCCACCATTTGAGGGACATTTCCTCATATCCTGATCTGAAGACGGAGGTATTCCACACGTTCAATCAAATTGGCAATATCATCATATTCTGTCTGCTAATTGAGCAGAATCTGGTGAGTTTTTTTTTCAATCTCTGTCATCCTCTGCATTCACCATGTCTGATCAAGTAATCCTCTGGTAATGTATCTCAGCCATATCTTGAGGTTTTCTGTGCCCTGCCCAACTGACATCTTCTGGTTTAAGGAGTCCTTCCTGCATGATGATGATGATGAAGGGCAGAATTGCTAGATGGTTAATGCCTCAATTACGAGTCAGTGTTTATTTTTTGTCTTCGCAGAGTGTTGAAGAGTCCAATGATCTAAAGCAAGCAGCTCCATTCCAGAACGTCATTCCAAGACCGTTCTTGAAACTATGTAAGTAGTAGGACTATTTGTTGTTTCAAAGTCAGCTTCTTCAAATTTCTCCTAAATGACAGTGAATTATAAATATTAGCTGAATCACCATCTGGAAGGGAGGCCACCCATTTTACCGGTACTCTTAGCAGACGGCATAGATTGTGAATTCTCATTTTCTCTCAGCCACTGATGACAAAGAAGAGAAAGAAAAACACCTGATCGCGAAAATGAAACAACTGGAGGAGTCTTTTGAGGCTCTTCATGTTGTGCCAGTCATCACAAAGAATGGGACTCCCAAGGTAAGTGAAAACCTAAGGCCTTCCCCTACGAGGATAATTCTGATTGAATTCCATTTCTAAATGTGATTGGGTTTCTATTTCGCCTAAGCCCATTTCACCTAAACCCATATCGCCTACTTCCCATTTCGCCTAATACCCATATCGCCTACTTCCAATTTCGCCTACTTCCCATTTCGCCTCTACGTGTGTCAGGAAACCAAAGAGACAAAAGAACGTACTCTTAAACTAAAGACATTGTGTATGATTTATTTGTTTACTTATCCAGCAAGTTGAGACTGTACAGGAGGGAGATCTCCTGACGAGGGAACGGTTATGCAGCGGTCTCTCCATGTTTGAGGTCATCCTGTCTCGGATCAAGACATTCCTTGTTGGCCCTATGTGGCATGGAAATGAACCAGCGAATGGCGTGATGAATATTGATGATACGTCGGAATTCCAGCGTTTATGGAGTGCTGTACAGTTCGTCTACTGTCTTCCTGTTTCAAAGACGGAATTCACCATAGAGTAGGTACCCTCGTTCTCGAGGTAGATCCAGAACTTTCTGCGGGGGGTCTGGTAGTCAAGGGGTCTGGGGGTTCTTTACTCCAGGGATCGGTGAGTTAACAGGGAGTGTTCACTGTGGAATATTCATTCACGGCTTGTTACTGATAATTTTCTGTCACTTTTCCAGGCAGATGTTTGGGGAGGGTCTCCATTGGGCAGGGTGCACCATCATTACTCTTCTCAGTCAGCAGAAACGGTTCGAGGCATTTGACTTCAGTTATCACATACTAAAGGTGAACCGGGCTGATCAGAAGGATGAGAACTGTCAGGGTGTGGTAAGTATTTCACAAAATTCCTGGATGACTTACAACCTCTGTATTTCATGTGATTTGAATGTAAGTGATTGCGTCTGGGTTTATCTTTCTTCTTCCAGCCTCTGAAAAGGATGGTTGAAAGGATCAGAAAGTTTCAGATCTTGAACCAGCAAATCTTTGCAGTTCTCAACAAGTTCTTGAAGATTGGAGAGGTGGAAACTCCAATTGAACATGTACGATGCTTCCAGCCTCCAACATACCCTGCTGACCAGAGTACTGCATAGAGAAAAGATTCTCCAATAATAACAGATAAAGCTCACTCAAGGTGCTTTGCATTAAAGCCATACTGTATTGAATTCAGAAAGTGCTTACCGGTAGGTCCTCCAACATCAGTGTAGTGTAAAATGTACTGTGTTCAATCTGAACACATTACAGCTGTCCCCAGTTTTTCAGTGTGTGCTTAAAAAAACTTGGGCTTGATTCTTTGACGTACCGGTACGTATCAGGCAAGCATTTTGGGGACCTTCACGAGGCTGTAAGACCTCTACCTGCAGTCCTTCCCTACTTTACGGACATGACATAATTCGACCATGAATTGTGAGAATATTACATCTACTGGTAGTAATGCTTGCCATTATGAGGTGCAAAGTAGTATCAGATGAGTTTTTCAGTATTGATGTACATTTTGTAGATAAATGACAGAATTTATTCAGGGATAGATACTCGGTTGTGATATGTTCTTTAGATATTTATATATACAGATATAGGTACTTAATGTGTTTTGTACTTCATGCCTTCGAACGAATGAAATTTATTGATTTTATGTGGACTATCATTATTCATCGAGTTAATGATCACATAGTACATGACGAATGATTTGGTTACTTCTCATACATGTAGCTCAAGATCTATCAGATATTTGGCATTAGTGCCTGAATGCTCCCTCCAAGTTGATTGAGTGTTAAGACAGGCCTGTCGGTGAGGTTTCAGTTGGCTGAACCAAGGGTAAAGCCTCAGTTTTAGCCCTCTAAACCTTACTACACTGTAATAAAAGTAAGCTCTGCTGGGACCCACCTGTGAGACAGAGTTCGGTTAAATGTACCCTTTACATTATTAATCAGGACGTGTTGCAGTGTGCATGCTTATAGTGCAATATTACATGCATGAATTCATCAGAGTATTCTGAACAAAAAATGGTCAGGCTTCATTGTCTGCAAAAATCCAACGTAAGCATAAATTCTTGCTGCTTGTACTGCATAATTACTACAGATTATGACGTTAATACATGTACATGTAGGTGTATCTTGTTATACAAGGCTTTTTATAACGCTTTTCTAAATTCGGTTGATTTTGATGTTGGTTTATTTTGTAAATTTTATACCATATGATTTATTGCACGAGTTAAGTGAAATTTTCCATGTCTTTGTTTCCAAGTGTATACTGCTCAAAATTTTTGTACAAGTTCCAATCCCCTGTCATTCCATGCAAGTCTCAAAAATGTCTGAGAGGCTGAACATTGTTGTTAGAGACTTGAGTATGCATCTACATGTAGACATTCTGTGATGTTCTACACCTCAGAGATTCCAGGACTCGACACACATATACCGGTACACTGGCATGAATGCATGACAAGTGCATCTGATTACATGTACCAGTGTAGGAATATCTGTGTGTTTACACCATGAACTTTATGCTGAAAATCAACCCCGAAATCCTCATTTCATTTCATCAGTATTGGTACCAGTATATACGAAAGCCCAGAAGGCTCATTCAATCTTCAAGCTTGAATCCGGAGTTCAATCTTCAAGCTTGAACCTTCTGACTTCAAGCTTGAACCCCCGACTTCAATCTTCAAGCTTGAACCCTCAGACTTCAATCTTCAAGCTTGAACCCCCGACTTCAATCTTCAAGCTTGAACCCTCAGACTTCAATCTTCAAGCTTGAACCC
>NMRB01000428.1:43956-93865 GCA_002633025.1 Notospermus geniculatus | reverse complement strand
GGGGGGGGGGGGGCATGATCCAGTACTTAGTCAGATCACAATGACAAGGGCATGTGATAGCATTTGACTTTTGAAATCATTACACGGCCAAAGATACAGAGGAAGTACATTAAACTGGATTTTCTCATACCTGTTTTTTCAGCCCATCATTAGCTTGTTTTATCGTTTCAAAACTGTCCTTCAAGCGATTATTTTCACGCATCTTTTCCCTTAAGATCTCTTCCATCTTCTCAATTTCAGCATGTGACTGCTGCAAAAAAGCATTGAAGAGGACAAATAAATTATGAAAGTATCTGGGAACCATGACACTGTTCGTAGAACTGTATGCTTTGATCACTCTGCCTATGAGAAGTGAGGTATCCTCCTCGTACCTACCTCTTCACATTCTCGCCTCCTCTTCTTGATCTCCCTGTCAACCAGTTGGCCGATCTTTGTCTCAGCTTTTATCACTTTCCTCTCCCGCTGTTGCAGTTCAAACTCCCGCCTCTGCATCAGCTTGTTTTCACTCTGAAGAAATATACCGACTCATTTGTGTAAGATCATCGGTGCAAAATCACTGATGTTGAACCTCCCAGAGCGGACACCACTGCCAGGACACCTCTATTCCAACCACCAATGTTTACACCAAATTGGTCACTGATTTTCAACTTGATATCTGAAATGATGATGCCTTTCAATCATGGTCTCAAAGTAACCTACCTTTAATTTCAAGTGGATCAACTGCAGCTCAGCAAATACATCAGCCATATCTAATGATGATTGTGTTTCAGTAGCCCTGCCTTGATCTGGAACAGTTGATAAGGATTCAAGACTGGGGATCCGAAAATGAAACAAAGGTCTCGGCCTCTCTTTCATCATGGGGGATTGAGAATCATCCTCCCTATCACCTTGATTCATGTCATCGTCTTCTGTGTTACCTTCATCATCGTCATCATTTTCTTCTAATTCATATCTGAAACAAGGTTTGGGACAAATTCAGAGAAAAACACAAAACCCTTTCATATACCAAATTTGATGACTGCACCTGCTTTGCAAGACTGACCCATTAAAGGAGCACGGTATTGCCACTTTTTCTCGACAGCCGGCGCCACTCTCCAACCCAGGGACCAATGACGTATTGGCGAGTTGACCCGATTTCCTCCGTACATTTTGTAATGCACTTTTGTAGTTCGTACTACTGCCGCTAGGTGGCTCCCTCTACGTCGGCAGTCAAATAACGCATTTGAGATCCAATACCGTGCTCCTTTAATGCGAGAGAAGGTGATTCTTCGAAAGTGCAGGTTTTCTCTAGGCACTCCTCTTTAGAGTCAATAATGTCTTATTTAGTGCCTGGCTCTCACGATTTTGTACGTTAGCCACCAACCTGTAGTCTTCCTTTGTTGTTACCATGTCAATTTCTGGCGTGCTGCACTCATCCTGGTCGCATCCTGGAGATTTGAACAACCCGTCACGAAACTGCTCGACAGCCTGAATCCCTACATCTTGTGAACTCCCAACATCTGTGTCAAATAGTTTGATCGAGGTGTTGCCAGGAGGTGCAAGATAATCCGTGGCCGATACTGAAATAATAGTTAGCATCCCATCAGTAACGCCATCAGATTAAATTCAGTCCTATAATGATGCACAATGCAAGAGGAAAATTTTCAATGGGCCACATAGCAAGACGGATGTAGCAGTTTGAATTCGGGAACTTGCACAACAATCACGCCCTACAAAAGTTAGCAAAGGCTGATTACCTAAAAGTGTGCAGGAGAGTTTGAAAGAATACATAATAATAAATCTCCCTTTGACAGACTGCTTCACTACCTCAGTACCAGAGTGTTGGCTTACCTTCATTTTCACTGAGAGAAGAATCCATGAGAGTGGTATTTCCTTTATTCACCACACCAGTTCAGCAAATCCTAATGACCATGAAAGGTCAGCAATCAAAGTCCTGCTGTAACCAACAAGTTACTAAGACTAAGAGTAACACACCAGAACTCTCAGTATCAGATTACAGCCTCCTTCAGGTGTTGCACAAGGATGATTCACTCTGTAAAACAGAAGTATAGACTCTGATCTTCTATTGAAGTTGGAAGGTAACATGCATTGTTGCCCAGACACTCATTCATGGGGATGATTTTTCCTCTCACACCAGTCTCTCGCAGGTGAGATACACAATCACTACTTACTTTCAAAGGAACAGAAAAGCTCCAAGGTAGTAGCGCAGCAGGTAGATTGGCTCCCCCCACCCAGGTGTTAAAGGGGTAGGCAGGCTGGCAGAGATGGTAAATTTGTTAATATAATGTCTAGTCATGATTTGTGACAGCCGGGCATTAATAGCATAGTTCCCAGGAAGTGCAGCTTGATCTGGATTGCATCAGGAAGCCATTTGCGATGCATTGCAGAGGAAACCACACTAATATAAGCTTCGCATTATCATTATCCATGTTACGGTATCATGAGCGAATCAGGGCCTGCATTGGAGTCCAGTAGCAGAGGTATGACTCACACACTCAATTATGTGGGACAGTCATTAATAATAAGATTGCATCTCTGAACTGATTACCTCCAATTACGATGAATGAAAAACCAAACATGTACTTCAGCGTTCTCCACACGATTTCTTAATGTAGGGTGGTACCCTTGAAATTCCAGGTTTTCCCATTACTTTGCAAATTAAGACAGGGTGGTCACCAATTTAAGGTGGGGGGGGGGTGTAATAGAAAATCATTACAAAACTGGGCCCATGTTCCCGAAGACGTCGTTAGGTTAACGATGTAGGGTGTACATGTACCAAGTTTCAAGTCAATAGCCCAAGCAGTTACGAAATGTGCCACCAAATGACTAAGTTTGAACTTTGACCTCTGTGACCTTGAAAAGTAGGTCAAATCAAAAACCCGTTATATATGTAATGTACCCTCATTAGATTCACCTATGATAAAAATTTGGAGGTGATCCAGTCATTAGTTCAGGAGTTATTGCACTTTTTGTGTTTTTGGTTTCCGCCACCTGGTGGCCAAGCTAAGAGTCGAATCGGACCGAAACTTGGTGTCATAGGTCATTTGACCTAGGGGTATATATGTACCAAGTTTCAGATCAATAGCTCCAGCGGTTACGAAACGTGCCCTGCTAACGGACGACGACGGACGACGACGACGGACGACGACGGACGACGGACGCAGACCCACGACATAAGCTCACTCCAGGTGAGCTAAAAATGCATAGCGTAACGACATCGTTAACCTTACGACGGCTTCGGGAACATGGGTCCTGGACTGTAAGGTAGGGTGGCTAATTCTAAGGTAGGGTGGTAAAATGCCAGGTAAGGTGGGCCACCCTTACAAAAAGCCATGCGGAGAACACCGAGTACTTTAGCATTTTTCGTGGTTAGTCATAAATGCACCCTGTCTTTTTTCAGATCATACCAGATATCCAGGCACGGCAATGGCTGACATCTAATCTAAGGAGAATAGAAATTACATTGCACAAGTGTGCAGTTTTTACCGGTAAAATCCACCCCAACAAGGTCTAGGTTTTGTCTACCGGTGTAATGTGGAAGGAATAAACAGCAATAGATGCACATACTCGACCTCACCAAAAAAGTCTAGGATAATTTGGAAACGTTCCAGTTCATCTCAACCTGGACTTAGATTTCTGTTCTGAGCAATGTACAAAGCCACAATGTAGTATTTCACCAAATACTGCAATGGCCCAGATTGCTGCAGAACCTTGGCATACAATACAGTACACTTATATCAATATAACGAATTCAGCTGTTCAAGTGCTCTCAGTTTGCCTACTGGGAGGGAGATCAATGGCACACATTTCCAAATTAAGTAATTATCCATTGCATATCTCGTGAACTACCTGAACAAATCCAGGACAAATCAACATTATCGGAAACATCAATAAAACTAGACAGTCAACCTCTTTACACCTAGTCTCGACCTTGGTCAGCCAACTAGGCCTCGCTAAAGAACAAGGTAAAACTCTGGAATTATGGAAGGCAAACTCAGGTAAGACCTGATTTCCACACGTTTTCCAATTTTATTCCCAAATGTGCAGTCCTATTGCCTGGCTAAGATGACTGTCACTGCACTTGAATAGTGAAACCCATGCTAAAAAACCCCATTTTATTCAATGAGTCATAATTGCATGAAAGTGATGCAAGTGTTAGCATGCACAGACCCACAAACAAATTCTCTCTGAAGTATACAATACCCGTCTCTCTTGCAGCGAGCCTGTCAGCATGACACTACTTCTACTGGGGCTGCTCTTACCCATTGCAGCGGCCAGTAAGATCCTGATAATGCCTAACCAGGAGAGCAGTCACATCCGCGCTATGTCCTACGTCGGACGAGGTCTGGCCGAACGCGGACACCAGGTTACCATCACTGTGAGATACAGCCAGAAACAGGGCCCAGGAGTCATCGGTAAAATGGAACAACTGCTATGGGGAGATCCTAATGAAAAAACATACTTCTCAGGCTCGCCAGAGGAAAGTGAACGTTTTATGAAATATTATATTGCATCCAAAAACATGGAAAGTGCACTTTATTCCGTGTTTGAATGGCCAAAGATACATTGTGAACTTTTACTCCAAGACACGACACTCTACAATGAAATCAAAGCTCGCAAATTCGACCTGATAATTGTTGATGGTCTCCACGTCACTAGATGCAACTATATCTTTATTCATGGACTTGGAATACCGTACATTTCACAAACCGCCATCTTTCCTCATGACCTTGCGTTGTTTTCCCAGTATCTTAACAACCCATTCACCACCAGTAACCAATTCACATTCCCAGACATGACAAATACCCACAGCAATGATGTCGGGAAAATGACTTTCATTCAAAGGACTAGCAACGCCATCTCTTTGATATTCCTTAATTGGGCATTACGGTACCAAACATATGGACAAAGTGAGCTCTTCAAGAAATACGCCCGAGATCGCCCACTGGACAAATCGCTTTCTCAACTTGCAGCTGAAAGCAAACTTTGGCTGGTTGAACAACATCCAGTGTTAGACTTTCCAAGACCAATGTATGGAACTGTAAAATATATTGGTGGAATGAACTGGAAGGCCTCAAAACAACTTACGGGGAAATATGCAGAATTTGCCAAAGAAGAATTTGTTGTTGTTTCATTGGGTGGTGATCTCCTATATATGCAAAAAGGTCTTGGTGACGAATTGGCTGCTGCTTTTGAGAAGATGCCACAGTATAAGTTCATCTGGGCAAACAAGGGAGAACTGACGAACCCGACTCCAAAAAATGTCATGAAAGTTGACTGGATGCCACAAAATGATTTAGTAGGCCACAAGAATTGTAAACTCTTCGTCACCCATTGTGGAAACAATGGCCAGTTTGAAGCGGTTGGACATGGTGTGCCCATGTTAGGTGTCCCCATCATGCGAGACCAGCCTTCTAATGCCTGGCGTATGATTGAAAAGGGCTATGGGCTTGCGGTACATCTAAATTCAGTAACCACTGCTGAATTGGTAGAAAAGATAACTGAAATTATAACAAACCCCAAATATAAAGAGAACATCATGAGAGCTAGATTCTTTCACGATGCTCCCCGCACTCCTACAGAAGAGGCTGTATATTGGGTAGAACATGTCCTGAAACATGGAACAGACTACCTGAAAAGTGATGCAATGTCAATGCCCTGGTACCAAGTGCTTGGCTATGACATTGTCGGATTTCTAGCATTTGTGTTGGTAGTGACCATTGTAATCATTAACAAACTAATCAGATGTTTGTGGTCCCGAACGAAATCAACTTTGACCATGTTGACGGATAAATCGAAGAATGATTAGGTGGACCTATAGAGGCCTCTCCTATCGGGCTTGGCATAATCCTGGGGAACTACCACAGCATGATGGGCAGAGGCCTACTAGGGGCCTATGCGCAATGTGAGTACGTAATTTGAAAGTGAGAAAAAATGTGAGACGATTTAGGCCTTGGCCTACTGTCTGCATGCATGTGTAGGTCTACACCTACCGTGTATACTGTGGTCTCGGAGTTATGCCGGATTCGACTCCATATCCACCCATTGGTTCTGGGTAATTTGGGGTTGGGCCTGTGGACTGAAATTGTGGTGTGGGCGGATATGAATGATCCTGAGACATGCCCCGATACCAAATCATTTTTGTTTGGGCTTATACAAATATACCTTCCCTAAAAGTACGGCTAGGCCTGACCGCCCCCAGTCCGGCATAACTCCGAGACCACAGTATTATTATGTAGGCTAGTGTAGAGGTATAAAATGAGTCCACAGGCGGCCCGAGTTTTGTCACAAATTGCGGTAAAATGTACTTTAGGGGTAATAGTCCTACTCCTTTTTTTATATATTATAGTAGGACTATTATGAATACCCCTAACTTTACCCTAGTGTGTGACAAAATCAGGCTGCCTGTGATGAGTCACTGCATTATATAGTATTTAAACAGTGACAATAAACTATAATTGTTGAGTTTGAATTTAATTACTGTAATGAGGAACCTGCGTGCCATTTATCCTGACAGGTCAGTGCGACCGAAGCGACATATTCATTGACGTCATTTTAAATACGGTATAGGCTAAATGTTGATGTTGCATCATGAAAAAATGAGTTGTACATTTTTCTACAGGAATAATAAAGAGATATATAAAGACGTTGCAATTATCGCCATCCATTAAGGAAAAAAGCACCACAAAATGCAGACATTTTGCATCTGTAAAGTTGATGTGAATCTTAATGCCACGCGACCGAAACAAGTCAGTGAGTGAGTGCAGGACTCGGGTCAGGCGGGCGGGGGCCTAGGCCTAGGCCTAGCTATTACAGGCTAGGGACTCGAGGGAGGGGTGTTGACTGTTGTCGTGTTGACATGTTGAGCACTGACTGACTGACAACGCCTTGCTTAGGTTTTAGGTTTGCTAGGCTAGGCCTAGCCCTAGATCATGCATGCATGAGATGAGAGATAGGCCTAGGCCTAGGACAGGTAGGCTAGGTAGGGCCTACCTAGCTCTAAGTAGGCCAGGCAGGCAGGGTGAGGGGGCCTAGCCTACATCATGTAGGCTAGGCCTAGGCCTAGGCCTACATAGGCCTACATGCCTATGATTTAGCCTAGCCTATGGCTAGGCCTATGTACTAATGTAGGCCTATCGGTAGGCTACGTACTAAACTGCTAAACAGCTAAAGAGACAAACTGGTGATCTTCAATCTGTTAAATAGCAAAAACGTTTCTTGTTTTTGAAAGACGAAGGAGGACATATATGACAATGAAGAACTGTTCAAGCAGGGCGCCGCCATTAACGGGTGAATATAAATTCTGTCCCTGCCATCGCGAGGTAGGCCTACCATCCTACGGCATTCCGTGTTTTCGGTTTGCTCCACTTAGCGAAGATGGTGGCCATCGCATTAGTGGTCGTGTTTGTTTCGTTTTCGATCGTTATTTCTGTTGTTGTGCCGTTGCAAATTTTGAAGCCAAGGTCTTCACAATTGCTGCAAGATATTGTGCTTTATGGAAAAACGAGAGGAAAGAGAAAGGCAATCACTCCTTTGCAGAAACTGGAAATTCCAAAGCGGTGGGTTGAATTTTCCTGCTGCATAATGCTGCCATCTATACTCAGAAAGTGGAACTGAAAATATCATGTTGACATGAACTGACTGACCATAAATATAGGCTAGGCCCCCCTTTCGAAAGTCGGCAATTCCGGTGCTGAGGGTAAAAAGAAATAGGAAAATGCACAGAAATTGCTGAACTGAAGTAACTGTCAGAAACACTTGAAATTTGGCAGAGGAGAGGTAGGTGTGGTGATTGCCAAACCAGTACCAGGGCACGGGGCGGGCATTGACAATGACTTGATGACAGTGAGAAAAAAATTGGGTGTGATCAATAGGCCCAGAATTGGTGATTTTCTACACCTGAACAATAGGCGGATTAACAGACACTTAACATGCTTAAACCGTCTATTGTTCAGTTGAAGAAAAATGCAGAAATCTTCAAAAATTGATCAATGACACCCAATTTTTTTCACACATTTCTCAATGAATTGGCCATCAATCATAGCCTAACACGTCCGCCAGATTTCAAGCATTTCTGAGAGTTATTTCTGCAATTTCTGGCAAAACTTAATCCGATGCATTTTCCTATTTCTTTTTAGTACCCTCAGCACCAAAATAGCCGACTTTCGGAAGGGGCATTTTGGCCAACCAATAACCAATTAGTGATGACTGACACTAGTGACAGTGACTTCACCGTATCCATCACAATAAATAATCTTCAATCAATCCAGCAAACCTTGGAGGAATTATATCCAAGAGCAAACTAAACAACCTCCACATTCTTATCGTGTTCTCTCTTTCTTTCAGATGGTTTGCACACTTTTATCTTGTTGGTATCCTTGTCAATTTCCCTCTCATATTCCTGGCAGTGCAGGTGTATGTTTCCCTCATGACTCCTCCTAAACTCGTCTGTGATGCTCTTGATGTGGTTTTCATTGGATCAACAATCAGATCAGTGGGTAAGTATCAGATCAGCCCACATTGTCAGAGACGTTCCCAGTTGTAGGCCTAGACCTATACAAATCACACTCTTTGATTCAATAGTGTGTTTGTTTCTTTGGCATTTTCATAGAAAGCAAAAATTGGTGGGTGTCCGCTGGCAAAAAGTTTATAAAGCAGCACGCTCATCAGAGAAGTTATTTATGCCAATAGGGAACTCCTCATAAATCATAATGTAGACTTTCTAAAACAGGACGAAAAACTCAAAGAAATGCTTGGGACCAATAAAAAAAAGATTGTAAAAATTCCAACAGATACATGTATGGGACATTAAAATAGATAATGAGAATTTCGGCCTAAGTTACTAATTTTTCAAATCATTAGTTATGGTTCCCCGATCCTAAGATCGGGAACCATATTGTTTTTGGTCTTCACACTTTTATCTTGTTGGTATCCTTGTCAATTTCCCTCTCATATTCCTGGCAGTGCAGGTGTATGTTTCCCTCATGACTCCTCCTAAACTCATCTGTGATGCTCTTGATGTGGTTTTCATTGGATCAACAGTCAGATCAGTGGGTAAGTATCAGATCAGCCAACATTGTTGGAAACGTTCCCAGTAGTAGGCCTATACAAATAGAGATGAGCACACTCATTGACTCAATAGTGTGTTTGTTTCCTTGGCATTTTCATAGAAAACAACAAAAATTGGTGGGTCTCCACTGGCAAAAAGTTTATAAAGCAGTACACTCATTAGAGAAGTTAGGGGCCTCCTCATAAATCATAATATAGACTTTCTAAAACAGGACGAAAAAACTCAAATCTTCCGGAGTTGCCAGGCACGATCAACCCTTCAAGTTGAGTTTGGTGGCCCAGAGCCCCTTCAGGGATTCCATCTGGTTGTTAAAAGAAATGCTTGAGACCAATAAGATTGTAAATGCCAACAGACATGGGACATTAAAATATAATGAGAATTTCAGCCTGAGTTACTATTTTTCAAATCATTAGACTATGGAGGAATTATATTGACATAAACAATACGTGTACATGTATCTTCATAACATTCACAGAATAGTGTATTAATATAGAGATTCCTCTTGTTTAGCATCGTCTTTCGTATCCAATTCCAGATGCATTTTCCTGTGTCATCACCCTCATCCTGGTATGCATTCAGGTATCGCGGCGGTTTGTGGAGTGCGTCTGGGTGTGCATTTATTCCGACAGCACTATTGGTGTGTTCCACTACATAGTGGGAATCATGTTCTACATGTTGCTTGGAATGAGTGTTTTGGCTGAATCACCTGAGCTCTGTAGATTCAAAGGTAAGTCTTGTTTTTATTTAATTAATTAATTTTGTGTACCGGTACTTCTGTTGACATTACTTCTATTGCATTAGGTTGGCTTGAAAGATATAGGACTTTAATGGTGTCATATTCATCAAATATCTTAGATACTTTTCTTATTTTCTATTTTCAGGATTGTCATTAACGTCCAATCACTACCAGATTCAGTGGTTTCATGCGCTTGGTATCTTTATATTCTTATGGGCTTCCAGGGAACAAAATAGACTCCATGTGATGTTGGCAATGTTGAGAAAAGTGAATGCAAAATCAAGTAAGTTCCTGATGCTCCATCTTGTTTCATAGCTTTTCACTTTTTCTATCCCAAGCTTTACATTTCTTGAGCCTTCTGTTTCCATCTTGTACTTTTTGGGGTGAGGAGTCTATGACTGAGATTTACTGAGATAGACCGAATGTAGTGGAATACCAACTGTGCATGTCATCTTATCTACCAGGAAGTTGGTGTCAATTCATGGTCTGTTTTCTCTGCTTAACCAGTGGGTCATTTCCTCCAGTACCACTTGTGAGACGGAGATGTCTTGAATACATGTACAATAATTTTTGCTGGACTAAATATGAATGGTCTATTATTGTAAATGTCCACATTTTAATGACCTATATTGGGAAAGAATGTCAAGGCCCTACTGTTGAGTAATCATTTTTGTAATAGAACACAATAGGAGCAGTCAGCTGCGCATACATGTATTGCCAACAGATGGCAGCAAAGTTCTAGCGGACCAATGTACAACTGTACAGGAAAATCTACGTGATTGCTGCTCGATGAATAATGACTGGGTCCGCTATATGCATTGAATTGGGCCGTAGTGAAACCTATTGGTCAACTCGCTGACAGTTCCTATTATATCACATCACCAGAAAAATTGATCAGTGCAGGTCTGGAATAGGAGACTACAGCTTGCTCTGATGTCGTGTATACTATGAATGCTGGAATTGGTGGAGTTGGGCTGCTAACCATTGACAGGAGAATCTGATGTGATTTCTGTGTTATACCTTGCTCCAGATGAAACCGGTCATGGAGATTGATCACTTTTCCGAGAGAATATTTGAAATTCCTCCTTTTGTTTCAGCTGATCCAGGCAGCCTCTACCGGCATCGAATTCCAAGAGGTAGCTGGTTTGAATATGTCTCCAGTCCACACTACGCGATGGAAATCCTCATCTACATTGCCATGACAACAACCCAGGGATTTACCAACATGACCTTCTTGTCTGTGTTTATATTCGTTGTTGTAAATCAGGTGCTGTATGCTCATATTACACACCAGTGGTATTTATCAGAATTTCCTCATGACTATCCGAAAAATAGAAATGCAATGATCCCTCATATTTTTTGAAATTTTCTGCCAGTTTTATACACCTGGTTTTGCTTGTAGAAAAAATTGCGATAATCATTCAAAGAATTATGGTTTCGGAAATAATGTTTCTATTAAAAAAGTAGAGATTTGAAAAAGGTTGAATGCACTTGTTAGTATTTTGATTGTTTTCATAGCAAATCTGAACAAATATAATGTTTTTCTGACGTCACAATCATTGTTAGGATTTAACCTATGATTATGCAAATTTCAAATGAAAGATTATGAAGCAAAATTATATACTGAAAATAGATAGATATATGTCTGAAAACCTCCATTGTGGACCAAGAGGAAGTGGATGTACAAGAAATGTACATGTATATTACAATATGTTTCATTTTATCTCTTTTTACTGCCGTTTTCCCCACTCCTTGAATGGTGCTATCAATTATCTCTAGGATCCTGCAACTTAATCTGTCAATCATGACTGATTGCCTGTCAAGCTTTGAAGCCTTTTGAGACTGTCACTTGTTTAAGTTACAAAGTTCTACCAAAAATAATGACAATTCGCCAACTAAAGTAGCCAGTGCAGTGTACAGGTACATGTACCCACAGATGTGTATACAGAATGTCATGCCATATCCAAGATTATTATGAGTTACATCTTCATTAAAAGGTAATTGATATTTTTCAATAGTTGATAAAAAAATCATGCGTTTGAACCGATATACATGTAAGTTCTCAAAGCCGTAATGTAGCGAGGTGATATAAAAATGCAAAATTTTATTTTCACTTTCATATACCATTCATGATACAGGTCGGCACAAATTCTTGTTACAGTTGTATTCGGCTATGATAGTGTAAAGTCATTTGTAATTGCTACAGTAGCCTGTGTTATCATAGATGACTATTTTTACAATTTGTTGAAAAATACAGTTTTGAATATTATTTGCATTAAATAGCTGTGTTCTCTTGCATCAGTTCCTTTTCATTCAATGTGGTGCACCTGATCGCCCTATGATTTTCGAAGTACCACTCTCCCCTTTCCTAAAACCGTGTCCTGTTTCTCATAATCATCAAACAAAACAGGCCAGAGGAAGTAGTCCACTTCTGCATTTTGAACGTTCTGTGACCGAAATGGGAAATGATATTCTTCGCTAAACTTTACATTGGATGTCGATACAAGTCTCATTGGGGGATCAATGATGCACATATTCCAAGCAACTTTACTACAGTTTGTCAAGAATTTCCTCATGTTTGTATTTGTGCACAGTGAGTCTGTTAGAATCGTGGGGTAGACCTGCTTGAGATTTTCGATGACCTCCTGAAAATGATTAATTATCTTAAAATAATTATCTTTTGTCAAAATAGTAATGGGCCTACATAGAATTGCAGAAGATCTGTTTCATGTAAAAATACTAATCACTACATGTATCTGTTGAGGATGGTAATCTGTTTTTTTATTGCCATTCAAGGTCCATCAGTTCACACGGTTCAACAACGTGTTATGAAAGCACATCTCATCTGCTGGATGGTGTACTTAACAGTAACTTCAATGTGGCAAACCCTTTGTGGTGTATCCATACACCGTGTGTAGCTCTGAATCACACCCTTAAAGATCATTTACCTTGACAATTGGTTTCATGTCGACATAATCACTGATTGTTGCCACAAATGTCATTGTGTCATGATGCAGTCCACTTGGCAATTTGTTGTCATCGATGTACTGACGGATTTGGTCTGTCTTCCTCTGCAAAGAAGGGTATAATGATAAATATTACTAACAAATCCTTCATTACCTGTCCTGCAACTGGTCTCGGACAGATAGGTAGGCTCACAATGACTTACTATCTGCCCCACTGATTCGAACTTCGATATGTTTTGTATCACACTGGTTGTTCGTGAGCTCTGCATCTCAACTTTCTCCCCAGGTTTGCTGAATGGGTGAAGGAGTGTGGCCTTCAAATTGTTTTCCAGCTTTTCTTTAAACCATTCACAGTTCTTCTTGCATTCCTGCAAATGGAGAAGAGTCATGTGTCCAGTGAACCTCAATCAGCTATGTTATTTTTATTTCTGGGACCTCCCTAGGTTTAATATGATATATTCACAAAAAGCCTCCGCATGCAAATCCTTTGCAGGGGCGTCGCCATAGGGGGGGGGGGGCATGGCCCCCTAGCTTTTGCAGAGCAACAAAAATTTTTAAGAGCCACAAATGTTGCATAGGCCGCCGAGGAAAGAAGCTAAAACGGCATTGCTGCGTGCAGCACACCACCTGTTAAAATGCTAGTCCAGAACAGAACATGCCGCTCAAACGCCCATCGCCTGCTGACACTTTTCCCGCCTCGAAACTTCCAAATGCCATAAGTCTTGATTCATTTTGAAAGTAGAGGGATGCATTCACTATCCAGTATAGGATCACTCATTGAACGATTGTAGGCCTACTCCACGTCAGATGTAAACGTTTTCGGTACCGTACAAAAACAGTCTTTTTTGCAACTGGAAAATGCATGATGTCTCATTCCCAGATGCCAGGAAAACGCATCTAAGCACGTTTAATGTTCAAATTTCCCCCCCCCCAACCCAACGGACGTGGCGACGCCCCTGACTTTGTCAGGCTGTGAGAGATTGTGAATAAGTCCTTTTGATAAATAGAGATAAACAATGCGAGGGTGAACCACCAGGCTGCTAATTCCGATTTTGCTGCAACCCTATCTGATAAATATCGCACATCTGAAAAGTGCCATTGTGACAACCTTTTGAGCAACAGGCCTACACCCCGATTCCCATCGACGAATGCGAGTCACTTGTCTTCGGCCATCCACGGCCTGTGTGGAGTGAGACGACAAAGAAAAGACTGGTTGCCGTCTTTGTCGCTCCACCGGACGAGAACTAGTCTGTGAAACTATCGTTGTTTCTCAAACTGGTTGATTCAATACGGGCCGTGGATGGCCGAAGACAAGTAATCGCATTTATTGACAAATGAGTGAAGTGAGGCGAAGACACTTATCAGAACTTTCCCAGATGTAGAAACCAGGGGGAAGATCAAGGAGGGTCAAGACCCGACCCCTTCTGCTCGCCAACCAAAGATTTTCGTCGGGATTGGCCAGAGATTGCGTTTGCAACGTCCACATTATAAAATTTTCTAGGGAGAAATTTATCAGAGCGCCCATACCTGTATTATAGCACACATAAATTGGTATTTAGTCTTGTCATCTAGGCCCTTGTGAGTGCTGTCCAATTCTGCCTTCAGTTCATTCATCATGAATTTATCCAGCCTTGCGTATTCCTCTTTTACCCCAAGACAAATTTGGTCCCTGAGTCCTTCAGGGTCCTTCTGGGTGGATAGAGATCTGTAATGGAAAATGTACATTTCAAGTAGTTTCAAAGCAGAAGTGAAGTGGTTTATCTTGTCTGTGAGATCCTACCTGTCTCGTGTGCTAGATATAAAGGGCCTCTTCTTTTTCTCCTGGTCGAGCTCCTTCTGCAGTGATTGGACCTTTAAGGTTAGTTCCTCCAATCGACGTAATTGTTCCTCTCGTCGCTGACGTGCTGGGCTGCCTGGACTGGAATGGAATGAAGTGATCAGAAGTAGGGCTACAAATCTCCGGGACATCGAAGTATGACGGACAGCGAACTTCTACTGGTTCCTGGGCTACGACAAAGACCCGGGCTGATCGAGTTAAAGCTATAAGCAAAAAACTTAACCGGTGCTTCACAAAAGACACCAACCTGGACTCGTCGAATGACGTCTGTGGTTCAAGTGATTTGCGTTTGGAGGAGGAGATCAGAGCCTGGTCTCTCATCTTTTGTACTTCGGCTATCAGTTTCAGCTTCGGGTCAAGTGTCGGGTCGTTCCGCACCAGCTCTGACTGCCGATGACCTGGCAAAGTCTGGAAAAGTATAAGGAATGCGGCTACAGGGGTCCCGCGATCTTTGGACGGTCTCGGAGTTACCGGTACCGGTACGCTGAACGAAACCGGACAGTTTGGGACACAAAGTACGCATCTTAAGAGTAGACCAAAGCGCTACTCCAACACCTTATTGCGGACAAAGTCGTCATGATTTCAGTAGGCCATTCAGTAGCCTACACTAAAAAGACACGGCTATTCATCTCACCGTCGCCTTGTTTTGCGGCGAGTCTCCAGTATTTCGTCTCTCCAACTGACCCATGGTTGTCTGGGATCTCCGACGTTGGCCTTGTTGCACTTCCTTGCAGTTGTATTCACGTAGTAATCCGTTAATGCGCTTGTTATCCGCCGACAAGGTTTGGATGAGATCACGTTGGTCTAGGAGATGACGGAATACCTGTCAATCAGGAGCGGAAAATTTGATGAACTACCTGTTTCCCTAAGGGATTAATTAGCGGGTCAATATGTCGAATTACCCGATATCTGAGGGTAGCCGATAGGCCTAATTGCCACAAGTTTTGGTGACGCAGTCACTTTCACATCCGCCTCCCAGTGTCTTCACCTCTTGTCGCAACTTGAGCGAGAGACAACTCACTGGAAAGTCATTTGCTTGGGTGACTGATGTCGCGAATCGACTTCTGTTCATGCGCATCCGTCTTCACATGACGTCTGTTCATGTAAAAATTGACTAGAGTGCAGTATACGGTATAAGTAAGTAACAAACCTGTGTGATTTTCTCCACTATTTCGAGATCTGCGTCTGTCGTGTCCAACTGTTTGAGATATTGATAAGAGGGCCATATTTTAGCCATCTCGTCTGCAGTGTTCAGGTATCCCTGTCTGATGTCATCCGGGTCCCTGTGGTAATCAGGTGGCGGCGTACCCTTTCGGCTCGCCAGCTAGAAAAAGAAATCTTTATGTAGCTGGACTGTGGACGGACGAGACTGGAGTACCCATTCCTGATGAGCATTCTGTTGCCATAACTTCAACTGGTGGGCAAAGGGAACAATCCCACAACGAAGTTCGATTGTGGTGTAATGTCTGGGGAAGAAGAGTCACACAGGGGCGTAGCTAGGGGGGGGGGGCAAATGCCCCCAGAGCAAAAAGGGACAAAACAAATTTTCCTCTAAAGGCGTCTTCAAGCCAAGTTCTGTGGTGTCAGATGTGGGGAAAATGCATCTGAGAGGATGTAAATTTTCAATTTTTTTATGGGGGAGGACCTCCAGACCCCCTTCGGCTTCGCTCTCTAGACTCAATCACATTTTACCCCCCTAGGTCATAAAAACTAGCTACGCCCCTTGTCCGTCCGGGGATTATTCGAGCCACCATCCATAGATAGGGTGGCAGCAGAGCAGTCCAGTGGCACTTTCGTCCCGTCACATGGCGGCGCCGAATGCGACCGCCACTATTCATGTTATCATTTTGACAATGTGATAACACCATGCGCACCTGAGGTTATTTCCGCATGAACATTTTTCAAGTGTTTATCCCTAAATCATTAATCAACTCTCTGTCCTCTTTCTTTCGTACCTTGAACCATTAGGATGTATATGGCAATAAGTGGGCAAAGAAAGAGAGTGAGCCATTGATAAAACAGGTGCGCTATAAACTCGAAGTAGATCTAATTCAGATTGCCAGAAACATTTCCAATGTACCAGTAACTTTCTCGCAAAGATATGGACTACTGGTCTGCGGAAGTACTAGGAACGTTAAGAATCATGCATATGACGTATACGTCCCGGCTGGACGAAACCTTCTGTCGGCGCCAACGCCGAACTTTTCATTTCTCATCCGACCCATCACTGATAAGCATCTGGCAGAGGGAATGCAAGGCGAGTATGTGACTTTGGGATGGTACAGGTCCCCCGGATGCTGTTAAGCATAGGGGGTGAGACAGACTGATTTGTGCACCGTGTCTGGTGGGGGGGGGGGGCGTGTGCGCCTCCGGCATGACGTGCAACGACGTAGATCATTAGGTTTCTCACGATTATCGCTGAGTTTTTTTTGCACACGATAGGCCTAACAACTACCGGTGACATCATGCTAAAGGACCCCGCCCAGAAATTCCGAGGTTATGAAGTGTGATACTTACCACGTGGTCATGAGACGCCCTCTTATCGAACAACCTGTCCTTGTTGTCTTTTCCATCCTGGGCGAAATCCACGTCGGAGTTTGGCATGTCAGGCATGGAACTTGATCTGACTCGAGATCCGGGCAGTCTCCTGACACGAGTGGACAATTTGCCAGCAGGAATTGGTCCTGGCCCATGTCTAGAGGTCTTCGCTCCCATGGTTTAAATAACGGACCCTCCAGATCGTTTCGTTGTATCAAAAATTCATAGCGAGCGATCCAAGATCGACTTTCAACTAATTGCTAGTGTGCTGGGCCACTCTAGACATTTTACGAGCTTGTAGTATAAACTTGTTGAAGTAGCCGAGTAGGTCTGTTAGATTTTATCCAAGATAGGACGTCGAAACCAAGTTTTTCCTGCGCCTTCGTTCAGCATATTTGTTGGCGTAAAAGACAAGTCACTGTTTTTTTCGTGTTTCCGAGGACGATTGGTGACTGTAAAGGTTGTCCCTCCTCTGGTGTTCCTTGCCACCTGTATATGACAATTGCAGGGAAGGTCTCATTTTTATCAAACACGTGATATTGTTACCTTATCAAATAGGAACACGATCTAGAATTCATCTACAAACAGAATGAGACAGCCGAGTGTTTGCCGTCTCTCTGTAAACCTTGGCCGCCTTCTGTCACCTCTGGTCTGCAGAGCAGCGTTATCTGGGCCTACTTCCTGGCGCGTTTCTGTGTTAAATGTATATGACAGGTCAAATGTNGGGAGATGGCGAACAGCAGATTGATCCCCTGCCCTCCTAACCCCCTATACAAGGGACAGAGGGCCTGTCTACAAAGACAGGTGCATACCAGTTTGGACACAGTTTTTATCATCATGAACTCAACAGATTTTTCACATTGTCTTATATATTTATTTATATATAACATCGTGGTTTACAGCAAATGAGCCTGGTACTGGAAAGCTGGTATTGAAACGGCAAATTAAGCAGGACACTACAAGTCAAGTAAAGCCGCTGTTGGGACACCAGCTTTTGGACCAGGGACAAATTCCGTCTCCTGATGACAGAGGTACAGACTGGCTTGAAATGAACCATTCAGGACTGAACACTCTCCTTGATAGAAAGGCGTCCCCCCCAAAAGAGATTCTACCTTGTCTACTACAGCTTTTTCTTTTTCTAAGATGAATCTTGCCCGTTCAATCCCACAGTGTGGGATCCCTCAAGGAACGGTATCCCCCAAAACTACCCCAACATACTTTGTGAGACCAGTTTGTGTGATGTTCAATTGACTTTTTAAACTTGGGAAGGCTCATCAGGGACCCTTTTTTTTGGACATCCTGTAGAAACAGCACTCAGCAGTGCCACTCATTCCAACCCTGAAACTGAAAATCAGTCTCCTGCAACTATGATACAATAAATGCGAATTTGTAAACATGATTACGTATTTTTCACCCATTCAAATGCAGCGATAGTGACAGGAAAGCAGTCAATGACAAGAAAACCCAGTGCCACTGCCTTTGCATATGTCTACTCCAACCCGAAACACCCTGTGCTTTAAATCCATACAATTTGACAGTAGTGACATCTATCATCCTTCTCACAAACTGAGCAGACCTGCCTGACAAGGATAAGCCTTTTCAACAGGCTAGAAGTTCGCCTCATGCATTATCATTAGTCATTCTTCATCAGTCATAAGAGAGCATGATAAGCCATGGTCATGAGTTCTCAATGTTTCACCTTGTCAGCAGATTTCTGTGTACAGAGTTCTCTACTGTATATACATATACAAGTGCCAATAAGAATATGTCCCAATATGGGCAAGTCAATTCATGTCCATTTGATGGAAAACACAACTACGTTCTCAAAGTCTCCAGATGTTTTTGGTCGAATCTGCTCTTGAAATTTTTTGCCATGTATATGAAATATGCGAGTGCTTCCTTCTCGACTACAGGAATGGTCCGGAAATGTTTTGCGACCATCTGAAATAAGAAATGTAAGCTGTCAGTGAGACGAAGCAATACCTGGAGTGGACTGCACTCATCCTTTTTTCTGTGCCATATTCTTCAATATAAGTACATGTACACAAATGCAGTGTATCCAAATGTCCTCCTCCCAGAGGCAAACCAGATTGGAGATTAGAAGAAAAGTAGAGTGCCCGAGAAAACCTTACACCACTCTGACAGCCCATCACTGCACTTACATCAGCTAGTTGTGCCTTATTGAGACCTGGCCGGGTCTGTAGCTTGTAATGTCGCTTGTATCGTCGAAGTGTATTGACAGGCATTTGAAAGAAATCAATCTGAAAAAGACATGAGAACATTAAGATGGTGTCTTTTACAACTGGAGTGCTGAGTAGGGCAAACAAAGTTGCAAAAAAACAATGAGACGAGTTAGGGACCTTGCAATTTTCACTACTGGTGGGTAATGTTACGTACATGAACATTTTGCACTCCGTAAACCTGATCAGGTGATATTCGGTCTCCCTCACTCTCTTTCCGCTTCCGCTTTGTACGAACACTCTGAATCATCGTCTTGTGGTAGTCACAGATGTAGATGTGTCGTACCTAAAGAGAAAATGTTAATGATCAGCCAAAGAAGATATTATCATTACCAACAACTAGCTGTCTCCAGTCCAGCCATAGTTTATTTCACCATGTTTAAAGGCCTTGTAGTAAACAAGTTGTCAGCACTTTGACCTGGGGAAATAAACTTCAGCTGTCAATATCAACTTAAAAGGGTAAATTATTTGAAACTGGAATTATCGTGCTAGGCCTACATACTCATGATCATATACATACACTGTGATCAATGTTTAGCTTCAGTTTCCTCTGTTGGACGGTCTTCTGTATTCTTTTGCTGTAGCTGGCATTCCCGGCTGGTCTGTGGCATCGCTGGTTACTGTCCATCAGACAACAGATCTGGTCATGACCACCCCCTCTATTGTCATCTTCTGTACTGAACCCATTAATGCCGTTATTGTTACTCATCGCACCTGTCGATTCTGAAATGTAAGAAGACATCCAAGATGAATCAAAATCACATAAGCCTAGGCCTATCATAGGATAGGCCTGAACGGCATAGCCTACCCTAGGCTAGGCCTACATACGTGTGATAATCATCCCCCCAGTCGGCAGGCCTCATAGGCCTAGGCCTACCCTAACCTAACTCACGAATGAACTGATGCTGATCATAACCTTCAGGCTTTAGGCTATGTCGGTCAGTTCTTGTGGTTTTAGGGGACCGTATCATGTCACTTACACACTTTACTGACACCGTTCCATTGTGTAATGATACAGTCCCCTAACCACAAAAACCTGTGCCCTCAGACAGTGCCTGCTGAAATGAGCACACACTGAATTTTTGCTACACACATTTAGGCCTACACTGCACACTGACTGCACTACCCCCACACACATTTCAGAATGACATTTTCATTTCACATCAAAACAATGAAGAAAATTACAGAACATACAGTATGTAACCTCTATCAAACACTAACACTGAAAGCCCTCAACTGGATTGATCTTTTGGCAATGTCTCGATAATTTTCACACGATGCTAATGTAGTAAACAAGAAAAATTTGGGGACAACAAAGCATCAACATCAACACACTCCATTCAGCATGAACACACTTTCATGGCGGCGGCTGTTGTTGATTAAAAGTGGGTCAGAGGTCATGTGACGTCATAACTCCTTTTATGGACAAGCACTTGCTAAATGGGTCATGCATAACACACTGTGTTTTGGAAAACACATGTTTTGCGTAACTTATGATCAGTTTTGCAGCCGAAATTTGGCTCCTTGTGTAACTTGATTGCATCTTACTGACCAAGAATCATGTTGTTTGCCACAGAGTGAATAAATTTGATCAAAAGAAGCCACAAAATCCTGTAATTGAGTTTGCCGCTGGATTGAGCACGTGATTAGTGATGAGCTCACATATTAGAGGATTTCGAAGCATGGTCGAAACTCGGGTTGTGATTGGTCAGTAGATGCGGCTAATTAAAACCTGACCAATCAGAACTGTTTATTGCCTGTGTAGCTGATCTAGTGTAGCTGCATAAGTAGCGTGGGTCTGGTGATACACAGGGAAGCATTGCCAAGTACTGGGTATGTATTTTTGCCGAATTTCCATGTTTGCTACATGACGATTGCCGAAAAATTGTTGAATGCACAAATTAAGATGTCAGAAAAAAATATGCAATGTTTTTCTCCTTGCTTTTGGTTCTGCAAATGAATGCTATCGAATTATTATATGCGTGTATTTTTGATGTGCTTCGTGTATGCGCAACATATGGCATGCATGGCCGCTAAGAATCCATTATGGAGGATAGGGGAGTTTTCGAAGACTAAAATCTTCTAGTGTGGCTATTTCTAACGAACAGAACTGAAATTTGGAATAGGCAAATTTTGGAGAGTGCCAAAATATTACGGTATGGAAAATTTCAGCCAGTTTTATTCGCTAGTTTTCTCGTAATTCGTGTTTTTATGTGGCATGCCTTTGTTGTACAAGATGCCGTGTCTCGCTGTATCGCAATGGCCAACCCTGTGTATTACATAGACTTGGGAGCCTTATTCCCATGTACTACATATATAACATACACTGGTGTGGGGGTCTTGACGACAAGTCCCCCCTTTCTCCCTGGACTTCAATCATTTTCGAAAATTAAGTCCAGTGACTGAGAATTAAGATGTTTTCAGGGGGTGTTTCATTCATGGCCCCCAGGATGGCGGATCTGAAGGTGAAATTTGGGGTCACCAAATCCAAGATGTTGCTCTCCGTTTTTGCTATCTAACTGGTACCAATGCTATGTATATGGTATGATACGTACATCTATAGGGTACATAGTTGATGTTGATGCATTCTACTTGGACTTCTGAGTTTTGAACATCATTAATTTTGGGTGAATATCAGTGGGATTGGTTGTCTTCTTTGTTTCACATAGCAGGTTTTATGGAATGACTCAGGAATTTTTGATGGCTGCCCTTAGTTCAGACACATCGTAAAGGTTCTAGTACACAAGGGTCTACAATGTATAAGACTTTCAGTTTCCATCCCCAATGTTCCACACTTTTGCCGTAAAATTGTTCATTTTTTGACAAACTGATATTTCATTGATTTTCTGGCCAAATGCCCATTTGAATTGTAATTTTTCTATGGGCTATAGGGAATGGTGTACTGTTGTAAAATATCATGTGATGGCCTGTTCCTTACCTAAAATGAGTCAAAATATGACTTGATTTTTGTGATTTTTCATGCTTCTAAAACATCTGTACATTCAGCTGCTTCATGGAATATTCCAGTAGACAGATGCTTCGCATTTTTCATAATGTATGTTAAATTATTTCAAGGTCTGTCTAGTTGTTCTAATGATTGACATGACTTGGCTCTCTTGAATTTTCTTTTCCTTCTGAACTTCCTCTGCCTTCAAAAGTGACTCCTCAAGTAACTATAACGAATTTGTTGAATATTTTGAGAGCAGGATGAAGTTAGTTTGATTTTGAAGATTTTATTTGTAGAAAACATCAACAGATCAGCGCCTGAGGGTTTTATTTAGTTGCATTTGTTTAGTGTTTCTGATTTTTTGGTGACAGCTTGCATATATATCCCACCAGTGTTTTCTTTTTTGGTTGTGGGTTTACCCTTTGAGTTGCTTTCAATTTTCGTGTTTTGTTTGTTGGGATGTCATTAGGCCATGTAAAAAAAAATAATTGGTTAGCATCCCCTCCCGCCATGGAAATCACCCCCCTCCTCAAAAAAATTTTTATTTTTTATTTTCAAAAAAACCTTTCAAAAACTGCCAAAAGAGTGATAAAATTGTAGGCTGGGATGCTTAAATAAAACAACACAGTTTTAAAGGATAGAAAGTAGTTTTTGTTTCAATTCATACCTTATTACATTTGAAATTTCCCTTAGGTCGCCGTGATTACCATGGTAACATGCATCTCAAACTCAATAAAAAATAAAATAAAAACCTCCCGCCCTCCTTAGAAAACTGAGAGTGGAAGGATGCTAACCAACTATTTTTTTTTACATGGCCTTATTGTCACTTATAAGTTTTAAGCCGCCTTGTGACCCAAGTTCATTGACAAAATTAGATTTAGATAACATCATGTCCATTGATTTGGTTGAAGTTACAATGTATGTGGTGAATTATGGTTTATTTCCCTCCAGACACCACAAAGTTACCTGACTCCCAATATTGCCTTGTTAATTGCATTGTTTTTTGTGTCGATGGCTATAGTCATTGTATTAGGCAGCTCATTCAATTAACGCTGCTTTGTCAGGAAGGAAATTGTTTTTCACAAGTCTTCTATAAAACAACACTGCCAATTGATGGTTGGCCATACCTGTGGATGACAGCTTGGGAGTGTTAAGTAGTA
Source organism: Notospermus geniculatus (assembly GCA_002633025.1). Classification (NCBI taxonomy): domain Eukaryota; kingdom Metazoa; phylum Nemertea; class Pilidiophora; order Heteronemertea; family Lineidae; genus Notospermus; species Notospermus geniculatus. Next base: position 70,371 of record NMRB01000428.1, on the reverse strand, counting down.
CTTGTCTCTAATCATAGTGAAGTGAAGAACATGGTATTTGACTGGCAGTGGCAGCTTCTTTCTGGTGGCCAAATCTTTTCAACTAGACCTGCATTTTACATGTTTAAGCTCGTGGAAATGAAAAAAAAGCAATTCATGGAATAAAAATATTAGGCTTTTTGGGGTTTTTGATTAAGACAAATGATGGTCGTGGATGACCAAATACAATCAGTTTTGGGGACAAAGTTATGTTTTTGCCTTCAATGTCTAGCTGCTGTCACTGACAGTCAGTGACACTGACTTAACAATTCGTGAATGTATTTTTTGAAACCTTCCTTCACACGTCCACACTACCTGCTATGTCAGCTGAAAGTCTCCTTATTTTCAATTTCATTCTTGTTTTTGGTTTTTTGTTGTGGCAACTCAACCAAGGACCACACAGCCCTATCATACTAATTTATACTACCCGGCAATGTTCGGTTTGAGTTTTTGACTCAAGGGAGTTTGCTTCCTTGGTCAGGTAACTTGGTTTGTCACAGCTTCTTGCTTTTCATAACCTATCTGTGTGTCCATTCCTGCTGTCCTTCTTTGGTCCACTGCCAGATGGTGTTTAAAATCAGTGTTCAAACATTATTATTTATAAAAGGATACATCTTTGGATGTATTTCATGACAATGTGTGCATGGGAGAGGGGATTTGAATATATTATGACTATGATTTCCATGATTTGGGGACAATATTTGTGGTCGCATGGTTTCGCTTCCCTCCTCCAGCTGCATTCTTTCTTTAGTTTTGTGGCCGATGTAACCTGGAAAAGGTGCCAACAAACAAGCAGACAGACGACATACGGAATACAATCCTCAGCAATGGGAGTTGAATGTATTTTTCTTTGTCGTTCTGTTGTTTTTCATTCTATTCTACTGAAACAATTGTACATGGCTTGATCTTGGGCAACAAATTCTGAAATATTGATGCTAATGGGTCCTCTTTTCTATAATATCTGATGCAAAATTGATTTATATAATTCCAGGTAGAGTATTAAAACACTATCAGACACTAAAAAAATGAGTTACCCTGGCATGCCTGGCATGGAGGAGGACGGAGGGGGCAAGCGGCCACGGGGGAAAATGACCCCGTATGCTTGCTTCGTGAAGGTGATTAGGGCTGAACACAAGAAGAAACACCCTCGTGAAAAAATAGTGTTCGCTGAATTTTCCAAGAAATGTGCTGAAAAGTGGCGAGTAAGTACATCTTGTTACATTCGTAGTGTTCAATACTCTGAAATCTGTTTGTCTAGTTGTGGTCAATGTCGTTCTGTCAGACTTGGGTACAGGTGGTCAGTCCCTTCGGCCTTGCCATATTTAAGTTCAATTCAAGTAATTAGTTTGATGAGAAAAAAGGGTCAAACAACAAAAGAATGAAAGCAGTGAGTGCGTTTTTGAAGTGCACTGGTCATTGACTCGAGTTCAGTTTGCCTGGTTTGACATCATTCTGGCTTACTTATTACTAACAAACTAACTATCTCCGATTCCTTATATCTTTCTCCCAATACCTGATGTGACATAACCATCCCCTGTTTTAGTAATGAGGAGACATATGATTGGCTGGGGGTGGGTAGGGGATTTTTGACACTTTTTTAGTGTATCTGGTGTTTCTTTTGGAGGAGTTATTGGCAGTCATCCGTTTTTGTTTGCGTATATACAAGCACCAAGCGGCAGTACCATTGGCATTCCAGACACCTGACCTGGCATGTGGTGTTGCAACTTTTGTAATTAACAATTGTAACAAACAAACGTGGGTGATCACTGACGTTATTGTCTGTCAGTCATGACTTCCCGAGCCTTTTACCTCCATGTTACCCCATGTTACCGTTTCATGTAGTTGTAATGTAATTAAACAAAAATACTTCTGTTGTACTCAAGTACTTCAGAGTTAACTTAACTGTTAAGTAAAAAAAGTGAAATTGACTGTGTCATTGTATGTTGTGTATAGATTAGAAAGTTGCTAAGAGCATGTCATCATCATTGGAAGTTAGTTGATATGTTGCTATAGCAACCTGGCCGTCTTTATTGTCTCTACACGACTGCAGGTGGTTTATTATGTAATGTTATTTGTCTGTATTTACATACGGTATTTGCATGAAAGTTTTCCTCTGTCAGTGTCTCCTAATACCATAACCATGTCTAATTAGTTTGCATTGGTTCTTTCCTTTATTTCTTCAGCAAATGACAGATAAAGAAAAGCGTCGGTTCCAGGAAATGTCAGAAAAAGATAAGGAGAGATTCAATAAAGAAATGTCTTACTACAGTACAAGTGCGAACATGAGCCAAATGAATATGGGTGGTGGCGGTGGAAAGATGCCTGGAAAGGGAAGAAAGAGGAAACGACCGAAGGATCCAAATGCACCAAAGAGGGCGCTGTGAGTACCAAACTTAAAAAACATTTGGCGTATGCAGAGCATTTCATAATTTCGTCCTCACTTATAAGAGTTTCTGGACTCAAAAAACATGCCACGATGTCCTTTGGTACGCGAAGTGCATGTGCTCTCTTTTAAAGTTATGATGAGTAGAGGTAGCTCGCGCAAGGAGAAAAAAGTGTTGCAGACCTTCACTGGCAGTTTTTTTCAGCCTTTTACTCCTCATTGTCAATATCTTGATTTTCCTGCCTCCAACTTCAGGTCTGCATTTATGTGGTTTTGTAAAGCAGAACGGCCCAATGTAAAAGGAGCAAACCCCAAGTTGAATATGGGTCAGATCGCGAAGGTTCTGTCTGAACAGTGGAAATGCTGTCAAAATAAACATATATATGAGAGCCAAGCAGATAATGACAAGGAACGTTATAAAGAGGTGAGTTTTCTTTGTGCAGTTAATGAATTACTCTATTTGTTTTTCTTCTCAAAGCACATTCTTCGTGATCTATTGGTCAATTTAGACTTGACAAGGGATGTCATCAGAGATGTATGTCATCAGCAAATCTTTATCAAGAGGTCGTTAGGTATCCTTCCTTCTACTGTTTAAATATTATGAATATTTTGTGATTACATTCAACCTGGGCTGGATTTCAATTTTCATTGTACCTGACACTAGTGAGGGAGTTCAGATTATGGATGATTTTCATTTGTAAATCCAGAATTCAAAACACTTTGAACATTCTGTAACTGCAAGAGAGCCAGAGAAAGAACTGATGATATTCCAGTAGTTGCAAAATCAAGACAAGTTTAAAGCTTTTATTTGAACTCTCTTACATGTATGTATTTGGCCAGTGCTGAATCGCCCTGAAGTCTCGGCCTTGGCCAGTTTTCTTTCAGGTCATTTTATGTCCTAGTTATTAACTCACTGAATACATACATGTTTTTGAATAATTGTGGGGCTCAATAAACGTGTGAAACTGTCCCTGCATCTTGTGTTCTAGGTGCTGAATATTACATGTAGAGTGGGGTGATTTTGCAGTGTCATGTTCAAATGTCCCAGAATATTCATAGGACAAGTATGGCAAACTTTTATTCCAGTGACATTATTTCAGCCAAAATTCGGTATTGTTGTGTGATTCCTCATGGTCTAGCAAAGAAAATAAATAACTTTTATGAATGGAGTGCATGCCACAAGCAATTGCACGGAGCGCCACCACCTAATGATTGTTGGCACTACCAGTACAAGCGATGATTGCATGGCAGCAGTGTGACAATGTATCATTGACATTGTCACTGTGATGAAATCTTTTGATTCGAACTTACCCAAACGTGTGCTGTCTGTAGTGTTTTTGTTTTCCAACAGAGTTAGCTGATTGTTGTTTGTGTGCTGAATGAATAAATAGGCCATACTCTTTTATTGGGTAAAGTACATTCATTCATTTCTAGCCTTGAAGGACTTTGGCAAATTGGTTTATAATGATTGTGGAATTTGAAGTATGACATGAGAATGAAAAAAAATGACAATTTTCAAGCTCGTAATACAAAACAGAAATAACAGTTATGAGACCAGAATTCTTATTTAATAGATACAGTTGCCCACAGCTGGCTGCTGAAGGGAAAGATCACCTTGTCGCAGGAGCCTGCTACCAATGAAATTGATGAACTTCACACTACAGCCGGAGGCACATTTCAAATTCAAGAAAGGAAACAGGCATGAGAGTTTTTCAACAGCCTGTTGTTGTCATGCCAATGACATCCGATTGTACACTTGTGGTCTGCACCCCATTCTGTCCTCTTGTCATTTCTGGTTTTATTTTTCGCTGGCGAATGCACGGCATGTGTCGCTCGACACTGCAAGTTACGAGCTTATCATTTTGAAGGCTGATGTAACTCGCACTTGTATACTAAGAATGATGGGGTATAATGCTCTTACCCAAAAGCTGCGCTCGAATCTCGGATTAAATTAGGACATTTGGAGATATTTCGTTTGTGATGTCAAAAGTTTTGAAGGTATGTTTCCTAACACACATTCATTCTTTAGATTAGCTTCATCTGTTTATTTTTCGATTTCTTAAAGAAATTATGTTTCCCACTCAGTCAGATCGGACATTTTCAAAACGGTCACTGCATCTGGTCTTGAGACATTGATGCATGACAAATGCCCAGTCCTGATTGTCAAATCTTACCATGCAGTAAAATAGTATGGCCTGATGTCGTTTGAAATGTAGTGCAGAGATATTGTCTTAAAATTGAATTCAATTTCAGTACCCAGGGAGGCACTAAGAAGATAATTTTTAGTTCGAATATGTAGTGATTCATATCATAAGGCATGCAAATTGTAACTGCACAACTGACTATTTTTGCCTTTCAAAAGTTAGTCAGTACAAGTCAAAAGCGAAGCTCCAAATGATGGAGGATCAAATCTAAGATTCATTCTTCGGGTGACGAAAAGTCTCTGCACACTTTACTTGCATTGCAATACTGGGCAAATGAAAGCAGTTACCGGTATACAAAATTTTGTGCATAATAATGTAAATAAAAGTTAGTTGCTTTAGTTACATTTTGGATGAACCTTTTATTTCCATAGTTATAGTTCAGTTTTCCAAATTTTTCAGCCGTTTTTCAAGTCTCCACGTCTTTCTTTCAGGCGATGAAAATCTACAAGGCCAACAAGCAGGCGATGACAGTTGCGGCTGCTGCTGCTGCTGTTGCTGTACCAGAGAAACGACCCAAAATAGATGCCGCTGAAGCCCATTCTAGTTCAAGTTCTTCGTCTTCTTCATCATCAGAAGACGAAGAGAGTGATTAGATTATCATTACCTTGAACACGTGCCATAACATCCTACTTGTAGCTTATAGTCTAGTTGAACCTTTGAATATGACATCATTGGACATTGACTCTCTTGCTGCTCAAAATAAATGTGTAGGATCGTTGACGTTAGTTTGGTGGAAGTTAGATGGATTTATATTCATAGATCCTGAAACTCGACACAGTTACGGTAGTCGAAGGCGACAAGTTGTACTTTTTGTTCCTGATGAGAAGGCAAATCTTTTGTTCTGAGCGAACTTCCAATCGAAAATTGTAATTCTCGAAATCATATTTGGCCTTCTCATGATCTTAATTTTGCTCAATCTGGCTGCGCAATAAAAATCTTGAATGATGTGGCGTTTCTGACAATAAGAGAATATTTTCATGTTTATGTGCTCATTAATCCATTGTCAATAGTTTCACAGCAGTCTTGACTAATAATAGACATTAGGAGTACCCCTCTCTCCACAGGATTGTACAGTTCATAAGCATAAAATCGTCATTTACACGGCTACAGTTGTCACCTACCTCCTTGTTTGGGGTTGATGCATAGTTGTTACAATGTCAGTTTACAATTACTCCCATTGTGTAGCAGTGAAGAAAATGTACCGTGGTGATGTATTTTTTTGTACGGTGCTTCATTCCAAGTTCGCTGCCTTGTAAATGTCGCTCATGGGGGTCGGAATACTGACATGGCTAAACAGTACGCAGAAACTGAATGAAACAAGATGGTCCTAGTATCGTGTATGTGTAAATATCATTCCCATGTAGGGTACATGAAATGTGCAACTTAATCCATGTTTCATAGATTAGTCTGCCTTTTCTCTGTTCCAATCCAAGCATTGTAACTGTAAGTTGTGTGTTGGCCTTAATTGAAATGCTGACTTCTCTATAGAGGTTCTTCACCGATGTCACAACTCAATGCTAATGAGCGAATTATGGTAATACACAATTAGCCATGTGCTTGGTCATGTTGGCCGTCAGTAATACACTATGTAATTCAGCACTAATTGTCTGTTTTAACTTGAGGAATTCCTCCAAGTTTTTAACAACGGAGAGGTGTCATTCAATCATCAGACTGCTGTAGAACATGTGATTTTATTTGACAAATCGTATCCTAAGAAACTGAAGTGATAAGAAAGGTAGTTTGGAAAATATTCCAGTTAAAATCTGATTTCTTTCAGTAAACCCCATTGACATTGACGGCCAATATGGTCATGATGGTTGTCGCTGCAAATGTTATGATATGCTAATTAGGGTGTGACATCACGTGAAGAACCTCTATACATTATGAATAAAGAAGTTACTGCGATGGTTCCTGACTCAGTTTGTGATCTTTGAAGGTTTTCCTGTTTTGGAAATACGTAGGCCTATAAGCTGGTTTGTTCATTGCAAAGATGAAAGAATGATGACTGCATCTGTGTTGTGAACAGCAAATGCTATGGGCAGTCATAATCTAATATATTCATAAAAATCTCATTCGTGAACTGAGTGCACTCGATCCAAACCTCAGGTGGCAGTGGCCAGTTTAATGATGTTGTCATCCTGTCATATTGTTATGTAGATCCTGTAAATAGATCATTTATGTGTACAATGGTGCATGGTTTTCATTTTGAGACAGTGGTGCGCTGAATGTCTTGCTTGTGGCAAATTATACTTGAATTCCTCACCTCAAAGAGATGGAGTCATCGCCGAGGGAACCATCACCACCGAGGGTGACGCAAAACGTCATGTCATCCGACCGACCGGGCGCCAATTGCTTTAGCACATCTCTTCTCAATGTGAACAAGTCTTATTGGAGGCAATTACAGTCAGTTTAAGGTGGTAATAACAGAGATTTCGCTGATATTCGGACTCCGAATTGTGAAAATCTCCCGTCGGATCTATAGGCCTACATGACATGCATGATGTCGCGTCATTTCGCCAGCGACGTCATGTTAGCGACGTCAATGACGTCAGCGACGTAATGTTGCCCTCGTATCGTAATGTTACCCTGGTAATGTTACCCTCGAGGGTAACATTACGTGACGTCACGTCGATTTGCGTCGACTTGAACGTCATGGCACGGTGATTTTTTCCATGACTGACGTAACGTCGTATTCCAGTAACGTCGCCTCCAGCGGGAGACATGACGCTCTGCGACACTGATAGAGGTGTGCTAAATTTTGCTTGCAAGAGGATACATCTGTTCTTACACTCTTAGCTTGCATTATCGACTGCTTGTTACTAGCCTTCCATCTGCACTGGTACTGAATTGAACTTCACCATTGAGACCCAGAAGCTCAAGTCAAACAGAGGACATTTTTGGGGTGAGGAGTTAGAGTATTGAGGGAGATCCTAGAGTGTTTTCTAATTGGAAAAGTTAAGTTGGGTGTTACCCATGAACTCATTCCTTCTTTGGAGTCCCGAAAAAATGGTGTCTTCTGTTGATTCCCTGTGGTCACAAAGGATGCCTTGGGGACATTGAAAGAAGATTTTAATGAGGAACATGCTTCACTTTTTGCCCTGATAGGTGGTGCTGTGAGCACAAAGAACAGAACAATTAGCCCTTTTCATGCTTGTGCAGTGGAGCAGGGATGAACAGCGATACTACAACTGCTCGCACCCCTTCCAAGTGGCAGTCGTGTGCAGGTTCCTAATTGGTGATCTTACCATTGATATATTTGAATTTTTATATGTGCATGCGTTCAAGACAAATATTTAGTTGTAAATCAGAAAGGAAAGAATGTCTATCTAGGCAAATTATGATATGTTATGTGTTTGTGATTTTATGAGAATTTTGTTAGTTGATATCCAGGTTGACTTGATTTGGTCATTCAGCACATCGATCCAAGTGTGAAACTTTCCAAAATACAACAGCTTTGTGGTCATATGCCAGTGGCATGTCCTCTCCAGAGAAGAGCTGGCATTGATCCTCTCAAGTTTTCCTGGATCATTTCAAAAGTTTGTATTTATTGTAGCATTCAAGAAACTTATGTTGTAACTTGATATGTACTGAATTTATTGGCATTGATGTGACATTTTCATCATTACTTTGAAGGTCAGCACCCGTGTTTACAGAAAAGGTTTTTTCTCTGCAGTAGGGGACGAAAGTAGGCCTAGTTGTTCAAATACCTGCAATTGTGAACATGATTACATGTACAGTTTCAGTGAAGAAGTGAACCCGAAGCCTGAATTGTCATACTTGGTGGTTACATGAAAAATCAGCTCATTTTATCTGCCTGGCACACCCGTGAACCTGATTATGATACGGCAGAGAAATAACATTACCGTATTGCCTTTCGTTTCTGAAGTTGGTGTGTACTAAATGAACAGAATCTTTTGAAAATCAAGGTATTAATGATTTTGTGCTCGGAAGTTCTCTTCAACGTATGTGTTTGGTGTTGGTGTTCTTGGTAGAAGTACGACCACGGAGTGACTTGTGCTGATTTTCCCACTACTGTATGACGTAAAAATGCAGGATTGTACTAGTACTAGTATTCTTATACCTGTGGTAGTGACTGTATCATATTTTTATCAGCAAATAAAATGTTTTAATTACATAACCTTTGGGTTTCGTCAGTGCGTTGCAAAATTGGGGTGGGTGCAACGAACAGTGCAAAGCCTTTGCTATTTTCCAATCTTGGAGTGTGGTGACTGCGTGTAAGAAGTATTGACATGATTGAGTAGCGTCAAAAATAGATATGGTAGTGTGTTTTATGAGATGTTTGTCACTGGACTCCGAACAGTGCCCAGGTTATCATGAATGTAGTGCCAAACGTGCTTGTTTTAAACTGTGAGAACCTTCCATGCCTGAATCTCTCTGACCGCTGGTACTCACAGTTGTACCCTAAAGTTGGATTAACATGAAATTTTGTATGGTAAGTTGACCAGCTCTCATACGACTAAGTTCAAATGTGCAATATGTATACTCAATTGTCCTGCAGTTTATCATATCATTCCTGATGTTTCGTTTCTTTTCTTGCCAGGCGATGACACACTGGAAGAAGATCGCCCCTCCTCCATCCACCTCAAGAAATCATTATGAAGATGCTGTATTTGGAGGACGTGATTCACATCATAAAGTGCCGAGGGACCCTGACCTGCCAAAGAGACCTTTGTAAGTCATCTTGTGGATGTTTCTGAAATTGCTTTCCAATATTCGTGGAGTTAGCTTTTCGAAGTCTTTTACATTTGATTTAAGTTGGCTGCTGCTGCAGCAGCAATGCAAACCCAGTGCATCCCTTAGGCTTCCCTTACATAGAAGTATACGGTATACGAAAACACCGGTTAAGAAAGGCTTCCCGAGGATTCACGACCGTGAAGCCATTGTTTAGCGGCTGTTTTGTATACCGTATACTTCTATGTAAGGGAAACCTTACGCTTGCGTATTATCTTAAGAGGTGCTAGAAACATTGAAGTCTGCGGTGAATTTCAATGATTTGCTCCAAATTTGATTATTTCACTGTCAATTTTACAGATTTTTTGGCTGAAAGGGGAGGGGGTGCGCGCCCCCTGGATCGACGCCTGACCGTGTTTATCTTGTTATCGTGTTATCTCAAGCTTATTTTCTATCTGCCCTTGGTGATTCCAGGTCTGCATTCATGTGGTTTTGCAAGGCTGAACGACCAGCAGTTCGTGAGGCAAACAAGGATTTGAAAGTTGGCCAGGTTGCCCAGATTCTGTCTGAGCACTGGAAGGCATGTCAGGACAAGTCCCGTTATGAGGCGGAGGCAAACCAAGACAAGCTGAGATACAGAGAGGTAGGAATTGATTTTTTTTCCATCAGGTGGTGTCATGTGCTCAAGATGAAATCGGCCAGCTGGACAGGTCTGAAATTGTCCTGTGATCCTCCTTTTATGTTCAGTTTTTAACAGACAAAACAAAGAAACCATATTTTGCTCATAAATAAAAAAGCTCTTTTTGGAGTTGATCAGAGTTTCTAGCCCTCTTGACTTGCTTTCTGAGCTGGGTTGATTCAATTTACACTGAACAGCAAAAAACACCAATTGAGAGATGAGAATTCTCTATACGTCAGTGAAATAAAAAAAAAGGTTTTGTTTTGAGCATTTGACACCTCCAAAAAACTTTATAATCTAACTTCAGTGTTGATGTGTCCCACTTTTCAGGCGTCTTTGTTTTCCACCTCTCAAATCTCAGGTTGACGTGCATCCACCAGAAATTCCCTTGTATTTCTGCCTCCGATTTACCAAGATCTTGGAAAATAGCCTTCTTGGTTTAACCCTAAAAGCACCCCTGGCTGATCCTGAAAGGTCCTAAGTTTCTTCTCATACCTTAAAAGAGAACCTGTCTTCATATATGTTGATAATGATCAGTTTCCAAATGTTGTACACAAAAACCTCGATGCAAAATTGCAATGTGTGGAAAATTTGGTTGAGGCTAGGGCCTGCTATTAGGGTTAAGCATTGTCATTTTATATGTTGCGCGATCACTGTATGCAACTTCGATGATGCTACCGACGTCTAGCGGCCATTTTGGACCTTGGATGAACCCTCCAGAGCCCTCTTCAACATTTTTTCACAAGTTTAAGTTGTAAGTACATACATGTAGTTTTCTCGCCAAAATTTGTAAATGCTACTGTTGATAAGTCACAATGAGACAGGGGTGGCCCTAAAATTGTGTGTTGCATGCATGTTAGTATTGTAAAGTGTACATTTATTATGCTTAGAAACGACCTGAAATTCTTTTTTATGTCCTCCAAATATTTCCAATATTTTATCTCTGTGGGAAAAATTTCGGTTTTGGAATTTCTTGGAAATGAGTCGCCTGAGATTTGAGCAATTATTCTTGAGTCACTTAATCCACAGAGCCCCTGTCCCCCTTCCTAATACAACTATCTAATACACAATGATGGCCTACCCCTAACCTCTCACCTTTACTCATTCCATTTACTCTTTTTCATCTTGGGTCGGTTTTTATCTATTTTTTGCCAAAGTGGTGTGCACGTGGTTGGATGGTACAATACAATGTTCAACTTCTGTAATCCTGGTGTTGTGGCTTCTTATGCATGATAAACTTTATTTTTGCCACTTTTTATTTCTCATACCTACATACTCTAAACTTTTTATTCTGCAGGAGATAAATGCGTGGAAAGCCAAGCAGAAACAAGCGGCGCCCGCTGCAGCCACCATGAGCCAGGCAGGTCATTCTAGCATGGGTATGAATAATATGGGCATGATGCCGCAGGCCATGGGAATGCCCGGTGCCCACAATCAGATGGGAGGTATGGTCCAAGTCCAGCATCCATCGGTGGCGATGGGTATGATCCCGCAACCTGCCCAACAAATGCTGCATGCGGCTCCTCATCCTCAATCTCAGCTCGCACATCATAATCAAGGTCAGATGCCGATGCACCAGGAACATTCGAGAATGGAAGAATCGTCAAGCGGTAGTTCTGATTCCGAGTCATCCTCTGAGGAAGAGAGCGAATAGATTCTATCAATAGATGGCAGCAGTGACATTCACTTGGTATCCAAGAACTGTTCGAGGACATAAGATGCATCTGCTGTGGTCGTCATGTGGCAGAGAATTGCCTGAAACGTAAAGAAAGCCAAGAAAATCATCTTCATTGTTGTGAGAATTGGATATTTTCCAGTTCCTACTTTTCAAAGTAGAAGTCCATAGCCCGTCAGTCAGGATAAAGTTTAAAACACAAAATTGAGAGACACAGTTCATGGTTTCTTATAATATGAGTAAACAACAGCTCTTCACATAAATAAACGCTTCTGAACTCTGATATGACGAAATATAAATGGGTAATCTCTGTATCATTTCTTGATATACAATGGAATAAGCTGTTCCTCTAATTTTTCTAATTGCTTAAGAAGTTGTAAATTTACAAGCTTGGAGATTCTACGATGATTATGCAAACATTCTAACTGTGTGTGGGACCTTTCCTGGTTCGCTAACCTATGTGTACATGGATTTTTTTGTCCAAAGTGTACAGTCTTTGAGATGAAGCAGCAAAGAGAGATTTTGAATATCTTGAATACCAGAGTCAAACTGCAGTCATTTGTTGCATAGATTCCAAATAATGGATGGTCGTTTTCTCCTGTTTAGTTGACATAAACAGTTAAAACAAATCTGCTGGAATTGTGGACAAACGGAGCATCTTGGTTAATGCAGATTGACGATTCCCACAATCCTGTGTAGCAACGGAGCTGGTGAAAGTGACGAGGTTTTCAACCTCTCTCTTGTTTCTTGTATGTAAACTATGATATTTTCACGTGGTTCTAGAAATATCTGAATTTTAAGCATCTAAGTGTGTGGTGGTGATGTTTTGATATCATTGTGAGCTTGTTTGGGCTGGGAATTAGAGCTTTTAAAAGTCAATGCGTGTCATTGTTGGAGTGTATTTCCCGTGGACTAAACACTGAGACATGATACTTTCTTTACCTTGTTTGTTGTGTTTCAACTTCTCTGACATGTGCGAACCTGTTTTTTGTTTCCTGTTCATTGGCTTCATTCTCTTGGAGTGAACTTAGGAACAATTTGTTGATGGTGAACTCCAGCTTGGCCAGAGCTTTGGTCCTCTGCGCTGACTCATTCACGACCAAGAATCCACAGTTGGTTTTGGAAATTCTAATACATGAAAAGTTGGATCCCAAGTCCTTCACATGTAGTATTACAGTATATTTTGCACATCCAGGGCTTATGTATTTCTTGTTAATAGTTCAAAATATTTTTTGTGAGCTTTATTCGAGCGGAGAATGTCATTAGCACTGCTGTCAAGCTCGTATTGAGGGTTGTGTCGTTGTTGGAGTAACAAAATCCAATAACTTCATAAACTGCTTGTTTGACTTTTATGAGCGAATGAGTGTTTGATTTTAAAGGTGTCGCATAAATGTTGACATGATATTCTTACTAGTATTATTTTGTTGATTGAATAAAAATGTCGTTGAATTGGCAGGAGGTCCTGCTAACTTTTGATTGCATTCTTTGAAAGTACCAAATGTTGAGTGACAATTTTTAGCTCCTGATCATCAGGAATGATGGTCGTTTTGTGGGCCGGTTTTCTGCGTTCTTTTCTTTTCACTCTCTAACAAATTTTCTCGAAATCTGACTGAAATTATTTTCATTTTGTACATGTGTTTCAAAATAGAAAGAACATACAGTAAATTATTTTATGAATGATCTCTAGTCAACCTAGTAGAACTGAGTTCTGTAATGGTACACACCTGATGAAGTTTATGACTGTCCATGGTTGTAGCTTTGAAAAAAGATGTGATTGATGTAGTGATTTGGAATACTATTGACTATCTGGGGTGCTTTTCCGAATTGAATATATGGACCTTTTAATATTAAGTTGCCTATTAAATTTCTAATATGGTAGGTGTCAAAGAAAAATGTACCAGCAAAATCGCTTGTATGAGCAAGGATACCGGTACTTTGATATTTGAAGTATCAGACCAATACTAAAAAGAGAATCAATGTCATAGCTCAGTTCTGTTAGGCTGATTGCTTCTGTTTATCTTAGCATAGAGGTACTGAAAGAATGAAACTGAAAATTAATTAGTGTAACCTATGTAACAAATTGTGTATGCCAAGGTGTCAAACCTGGCCAGAATAATATATTTTTTGAGCTTGTATCCTGTTTTAGAATACACTGTAGTTCTCACTTGAATTCTTCTGAGGTGTCCAAAATGTCTATAGTTCCCAGTCTATTGTCCAGTTGGCATCTTGTACGGTGATTGTGAGGTATTATTAGAACTTGAAAAAAAATACGCCAGGATTTTTGCTTGATTATTCTGAGTTCCTATGTAGCTGTTTGAAAATTCAGCCCTGACCATGCAGGCTATGGGAGGCCATTTCTGACAAATTCTGCAGGTACTGGCATTGAAAAGAGCTCACATTCCATTTGAAACAAATAACGTTAAATAACATTTTTCTAAGCGTGCTGAAAAAATGAAAATTAACACCCCTGGGGATATTTCGCCGAAAAATGCACATATACATATAGGTTGCCCTCTTACTTGTCTTACTTAGCATCGAAGCCCCTTTGGCACTGCAGTTGTTTATGTTTCCTCCAAGACTAAGTCCCTAAAAACAGGTTGCTGTCGTTTATTCCTCCCACAAAGTCCTTAGTCCTGGAACTTTACGAGATCTTAAATTAAGCTGCCTGTGTTATATCAAACTGTGAGGCATCCATAGATAGTTTGGGCCTTGCAATGTCTTGCCTTTCTCAACTCGACCCAAAGCATTGCTGAGAAGTCTTCGTCTTTCATTTAGATGTCTATTTACACAACTTGTCGTATAATATTCATATTTTCCTGTAGTATTCTCCTCACAATTCTTGTCACTCAGTGTTTTTGCCTTGTCATATTGAGGGGACATGAAATGAAATACCCGGTAATGCTTGGCGTGTACCATTCTGTCAAGTTAAATTGATCAAGACATGGTGTCTGTCGGCAGGGCTATTTTATGAAATGTCATTCTTCAATCTGAACAGGGCTTCGTAGATTTGTTAACGGTCATCTTGCCTGAACAGACTGGACAAGGTCTGTACCACCTTTAGCCCGTGACATAACAATCAGTTTCTTTCATCTATAGTAATAAATAGTGAATGTTAAAAGGCGCCTCTCCATATGAAAGTTTATTTGCGTACAACTTCCTCTCAATGAGCAGTTCATCACTGTTGGTTTCCGTATGACTTTTGCAAACACTAATGATACAAACAACGATAGTCATGATAGTTAACTACGGCTGAGTTACCCATTGGCACCGAGAGCCAACTCGGTGGGAGAAAACGTACGTTTTGGAAAATGTGACCATGCATTCAAAATAACTACAAAGCAGTGTGCAATCTTCCAGTCTGGCCGAGCAAGGTGATCAAGACCCTGAATTATTTCTTTTACACTACAGTGTATTTTCTTCGTTGTTTTGGGTTCTTTGAGATGAGCTCTTTGTTCCTAAGTTCATGAGACTGGACAAACTTGCTTCTTTATCATAGACCCTATCATGATAGTCTCATATCGTTTGTGTTTCTGCACATCACTCAGAACTAGTTATTATTTCACGTGTAGTAAAAGACATTTGTATGGGCAATAAAATGTTTTAATCTATCCTGGAAAGTCTCGTTACCTTTCTTATTCTGGTTTTCTCTGTGGTTATACCCTGTCATGCAGTCATACACTCTTGTCTGAGAAGCAGACATTTCTTGGTGTTTTGTTGTCATTATGTACCGGTACCTGGGAATTATAGTGAGTTGGAGTGGAGACTACCAACAACTAATTGAGTGATTTGTCTTTATATGTCACACAAGAGAAACCAGAGCACCTGGTCCTTGAGTAAATGGATCCTCTTTTCCTCTGCAATAGCTGCAACAAGAATCATCTGTGTCACTCCTGAGTCAGAAATTTCACCGTTCGTCATGATCTACAAGGGTTTTGATGAAGAATTCTTAATGTTTTCTGTTTTCGTAGGAAATGACGAACTACAAAGCGATGAATCCCAACCGGCCCAAACAACAGCAACACCACTTCAATGAAATGCCATTTGACATGGGGCATGCTCGCCCCACAACTAAGCCACCACGAGACCCTGATCTACCGAAGAGACCTCTGTGAGTATCGCAAAATGCAGCGTACTTCAGCAAGTACCGGTACCTGCGCAACCAGAACTAGGACCAGTGTTGTGTGTGCACTCTTTAATAGATGGCTTTACCAGTGCTGATTCCCGCAGCAAATTCAACTCTGAAATACAATGACAATGTTAACTGTCAAAGACTAAATGTAAACCGTTCGGTTGACTCAGGTTGAATATGATAATTTTGCTTTCTTTCAGGTCTGCATTCATGTGGTTCCAGAAAGCACAGCGATCAGCAGTCTCTGAGAGTAACCCAGATCTAAAGGTGGGCCAGATCGCCCAAGTCCTGTCAGAACAGTGGAAAGTGTGTCTGAATAAGGAACAGTATGAAGAACTGGCAAATGCTGACAAGAGACGATATGCTGAGGTGGGTTGCATCAAAATGAAAAAAAAAGAATCCGTTGTATATGTAATCTTGTCGGTGACGTTGATGTGCTCTTGTTGGCAGTGGCGCCAAGTCCATCTAGTCAATAGCACACCGCCCGGTTTCTATTTTTACCAGCGAAGGTCGGACAAATATTAGATAACAAGTAGACTTTACTGAGTGACCACATTGTCGATGGTGAGACAGGACAAAAGCAGGGTCGGACAAACACAATGAAATTGACATGTCCGACGTCACTCGGGCGGTTCGCTATTGCGGCATGAGCCAATCAGTATTTTCAGTTAGAAGAAAGAAAACAGCCACCATTTTACAGCTTGCATCATCATTTGAAACATTTTGATTGTAAGTCAGTCGGCTGTTCCTTCTACATGTACTTGTATTCCTGTGTTTTAGGAGATGAAAATTTACAAGGCAAAGAAGGGCGACCTCACTCAGGTGAGAACGAGTGTTCCCAACTCGGCTGTCGGAGTGATGCCAACTCCACAATCCATGGGTCATCCACAGGGTCACCTGCCCATGCCCCCCAAGCGGCCTCACCAAGATGAAGAGCATTCATCATCTGGGTCAGATTCATCTGGTTCCGACTCGGACAGCGATGAAGATGACGATGATGAAGAGAGTGATTAATCAATCAGTTTGTTAATTAGCAAGGTGTAATAATTGACTCTATTAAGTCGTCGTTCAGCCCTGGGGACCGCAGAGCTTCGTTGCAAATATGATCGTTTAATTCTTTGCTGAGATATGAATTTCAGAATTCTGTTGTTCAATTGATGTATTCTTTTCAACATGTCGAATCTTCTAGTGTGATTTTAATATTCGAGACCGCAAGTTCCAAAATAATTTTGCAGCAAAGCCAACCTCGGTTAGGGGCTGAATGGATGAAACAAAACACTTGTATATCTTGATGTAACCACTAAATTGTCCATGTGAGAGATGTTCATATCAGAATTTGAATCACTATTCATTTAAGGTAATTTCATTGATCTCCAAAAGATGTCGCCACTGCTGTGTAACATCTGTGGTACTCCGAGGTCTGTTTGGTTACATGTATAAAGGAAACACCCTCTTGCTTGGCATTGGCAGAGAATTTTACGGTCGGTTTATTTTGATACAATGCCTGATGAGAGTATCTCGGAGGTTTTTATGGTTTTCATGTGTCTCATTGATGGAAATTGCAACTCTGCTGATTTGTTTTCCACAGATGGACAGCCATGGCTGTTGCTTGAACCGTCATATAGTTTCAAGGTCATATGTACTGTTGCATCATGTTGCGAAGTACAACAGATGTTACAATGGAGTTCAGCAGTCAGTGTCGGCAACGGAGACTCCTACCATAGTGTCATCGCTCATTTTGTGCTGACGGTTGTGACCGAAAGTTGTGCAATGTTTTCATGGTCAAGCCAGATGTAACATCATGGTAGTGTATGATTGTGTAGTGTAGAAATCTGATTTAGTTTCTCACAGTGTATTAGACACGAATTGTGCTGTTTCGGCCAGAATTTATTTTGTTTCATGACCTGATGTATGTTGTCAAAATTTCTCCTCTGAATACTGTTATCATTGAGGAAGTGCTCGGTCATGAGTGACCCTAACTTATGGTGGCACATACACATATGACTTGAGTGGGAAGTTTTATTGATGGTACTGGGTGAAGTTTCAGATCGTGGGCACTTGCATTAGAATTATATGGTATGTCGTTTTATCTAGCCTCAGATATGTGATTGTGGTGTCCTTCAAAAACAAATAAGCAACATAGCAAACACGAAGTAGTGGAGTAAGTCACATGATAGAAGATTGCTTTGATTGACCGAGGAAGTGTTGCTCTCGCCCC
The DNA here is from genome assembly GCA_002633025.1 of Notospermus geniculatus. NCBI lineage: Eukaryota > Metazoa > Nemertea > Pilidiophora > Heteronemertea > Lineidae > Notospermus > Notospermus geniculatus. The sequence goes on along the minus strand of NMRB01000428.1, from coordinate 52,373 downwards.
ACGTGAAGACCCAGTATTCAGATGAATTCATTCATGATCCATTCATTCTAGGCCTAGGTATCTGTTTGTAAATATTAGTTATAGACCTTATGCTAGTCCTTCAGAATATGTACACACATTTTAGTATGTAAACCATCATTCGTCGCTGAAATATTCAGTGATTTTAGAATTCTGACAATTGGCTGCGAGCATTTTTGGTGAGACGTGGCCACTGCTGGGTGTTGTTGTCTTGTATCTTTGTATTGCATGCAGTCATCTTTCGCCTGTGGTCCTCTTGAGCGAACACGAGAAGAGGTGGAACTGACATCATACGATAGCCATTGACATGTAACCTTCCTGATAACCTTCATTGTGGAAGAAGTGTGTACGCCACTCTGACAGCCTCTCAATAGAATTTTCATTGAGCTGAACTTGTGTTCCTGAATCGTAACCATTGTTTGTCTATACTAGCCTGATCCTCTTTCCAATACTGAGATCCTATGCAAAGTTCTGCTGCACTCCCATCACCTCTTTAGTATGGCAACATCCACTGGCTGGCACTGATAGGGTCAGTTTCAGTTCTTCTGTTGTGTTCAAGGTACAATATGTACGTGGGCAACCTGGGCACCATTTTAGGATGACTTTTGAACTTTGTCGTCAGAATTTTGGATTTTGGTGTTGGCAGAGATTTTCTGTCTTTTCATAACATTGGAGATTATAAAATGATGAAGAATGTTGCTGTAAAACTTGTGATTATCATTTTAAAAATTCATCTGATTTCGTGTTGTTCTCTTACAAATTATTGGTTGACAGTTTTGCCACAGTGGTCAATAATCTACAGGAATTGGTAGGGAACCTTTTTCTGCAACCAATTCATCGTTTCCACGACGTGACTCCGACAGTGTCCGCCATTGCTGACGTCGCCGTAATGACGCAAAGCGGCGAGCCGGTGGGCAAAATGCATTGCTGATGATGCAAAGCTGGTGGGCAAAACGCGCAACATCACAGAACGATGTAGGGCTGGGCCTCCGTCATGGAAACGATGAATACATTCGCTGGCTGCGTGACGTTGGAACCTCCCATCTGTTGGTGTGTTCAGGTGTTCATGCTGAGCATCTTTCTGGCTAGAATTTGCATTGTTTGCCTCAAAAATTTCATATGGAAAGGCTCTCTTTAAACATGGAGGAGCTGTGTTCTTGTAATGACACAGGGTCATACAAAAGTCTTCAAATATTCTCTCCTAATTAGTCATCTGGCTGATGGTGAGCAATCCTGTGGTTATCAGAGGTTCCACTAAGTACTCCCTCCCCACCCTGATAGTGGACAGCACAGGGTTGTGAAGAAGTGGAGTGCGTACTATTCCATTAGATGATGTATGATAAAATTTTCCTGTTGATTTTTGGGATTTAGTGGCGTCCCTGCTTGTCCCACTTTTTGCCCATTTCGATGCTTTGAGTCGACCGTGGGTTTGTTTTATTACTGGCAAAAGTGTTAATTAGGTCTAATGTAGTTTTTGTTTTCAATGGTCAATGTTAAGTCTTAATGATGCTGAACTTTAATCAAATGTTAGGAATTAGTCTTCAATGGCATTTTTGCATTGTGAAAAAATCAAATTCATTTCATGCTTTGGTACAAACTTGCGTTTTGAAAGTAAAATGGCAAAAATGTATAGGTCCAATCAGTGGTGTTACTTTAAGAAGAAAAGTGCATCCCTTGACAAGTGAATTTTTTCCCCCGATTGTATATTTCAACTTTCTCCTAGTAGAACATTCCATTGCATTATTCAGATTTTCAAATCAATTTTAGTAAATTTCCCTGTACTCCTGTAATGGTGCAAAATCTAATACTCCCAACTTTTCTGTGTGAAATTTTAGGTCTTTTTTTCTGTTACGTTTTGTAAATATACCACTTTTGATATTTAGCCCACATGGGGCCGTAGGTTGCGAAATTTATATTTGATGTGTAACACCTACGGTCCTGGGGTGAGTGATCTGAGTTTTCCTGCGAAATTTGACCGAAACATCGCTGTGTGGGACAACTTGAGCCTGCAGCACACTAGATGCCAAAGAGGGCACGAAAGCAACATCTGAGTTGGCATCTGAGGTAAGGCCCGTTTAAATTTCAAACCAGTTTGATAATTTGGCTTCCTGGAGGTGTCTGACTCCACAATGGCGACTTGTGTGCTGCAGGCTATATCGACGTTGATCTGAGCTGGCATCAGGGACAGTTGTCCTCATTCGGAAGTTCATCTCGGAGTTTATCTCCTTTATGGTTGCATTCGGAATAATTATGGACCAACCAACTAGCGCATCCGTTCAGTTTTATTTTGTCTGTTGCCAATTCATTAAGGATTCTAAGTGTGCGTCACAAGTTTGCCTGCCCATTTTGATCTCAATTTGGTAGATACATGGATAAAACTGACATTCAACATGAATTTTTTTTTGATTGTTGAAAGCTTCAAATCTTGTTGGAACATGTGACATCTCAGATTCGGCAATCAGGATGTATTAAAAAAGTGCAAAATAATTTGAATAAATGTACATTGTAGAGAAAATACCTTTTTCTTTTGATGCTAAGTTCTATGAAGCAACCCTATCCTAAAATCTTGTTCATTGTCATTCGAAAGCAATCAACTCTGGTTCTCCAAAAATGCAGTTGAAATGGCTCCCAGCAAAACAAAAAAGGTTTACCTTCGGATTATGAGACATGGTGAGTCCCTGAACTCAGTAATATACCCTGATCCTGAGGTGGGAATCATTTCTGAGTTGAGGAGTTCTAATCTTAGTACCGGTATGTAGATTTTATGTTACTTGTCCAATGTTTATACTTTACCTCGGTCAAGATATAGCCTCATGTGTAGCACCAATCCTAGTATTGGCCAGTAAAATGTTTTAAACCACATTTTGAAGTCTGCGTTCTCTGAATGATTCAAGTTGGTTCTATGAGTGGAATTGCCCAAGACATTGTCAGGAGGTCCAGATCTGCTGAGACCCCCGAGGTATGTACAGCTGTTGACCACAGAGTGGGATAGATCTATGAATAAAGAATAAAATGACGGGAATGAAATAAGACGGAATGATGGTCCAACAGAGCGGCCCAATATGATGCTGAATGGAATGAGTGGAATGAAGCATGGATGGAATCTCGCATCCCTCTCCTACTGGACAGGTGTCAAATTCTAGGATTAGGTAACCTCAACCGACCTCAAATCTAATTCCGTCATCTTGTAGAGCTCCAAAATCTTTGCAGATATGTCTTGGCGATTTCGACTGGAGGAAAAGAACCCAAACTGTCGAAAAACTTCAGGGGGTCAACTAAGATGTATCTAAAATTCAATGTCACCATCGTTTAGAGCTTTTGGGGCCGAATGCGCCAAACGAAGATTAGCTTGAACTCAGGTTGAGCCACAACTTTTCGATTCAGGTTTGCCAGGGCATGATGTGACAATGGAAAAGTTGTGGCTCAACCTGGGTTCAAGATAATCTTCGCTTGGTGCATACGGCCCTTAAAGTTGTTTTAGGTATGTGTTTTGCCCCTTTCGACCAAGCCAACGGAATGCTGTCTCGGCGAACACGTAACGTTTTTTAGTGAACGAAACTGCTGCGTATGACCCAGATAAGACCAAATAAATGTTCAAGTTTTCACTGCATAAAGGAGCGCTATCTGGGCGTCTGGAGGAACCGTGATTGTTTGTACTGTTGATTCATCTCCTTTTCATGCTTTTGCTTTTCTTTTTGGCTTTTGTCTTTGACGTTGGCGTTAGCTTTTGGTAGTTTTGGTTTGGCTTTACATGTAGTATTTGGATTTTGGCTCTTGCTTTGGCGTTGGCTTTTAACTGCATGAACTGTGTGGCCTGGCGGTTGGCTTTTGGCTTTGTTTTGTTTTTTAGCTTTAGGATGCTTTGATTTTGGCGTTGGCTTCTGGCTTTTATCGTTTTATTTCTAAACCTCCCTTATATTATGGAGTTTAAGAAATCAAACGATGAAAACGTTAGCTTTACGACAACGTTATTTTTCATACTGGGAATCCATATTATATATTAGTATTGCATATTTTCGGTACAAAAATAACGTTATCGTTTGATTTCTTAAAAACTCTCTAATATTTTGTGGTTGACGTAAACGTATTTTTCATTGAAACATGTGCACACAATTCCGTTATGGACATTATTACTGCATGTCTATTGTCAAATTGACTAATGGAACTGTCCAACAGGCTTGAAATTACTGAAATGGTGCCATATTGGCGAATTATTCAATTCAGTTGGTAACATTACATGTAGGCCTACGGATCTATTGTTTATAAGATTTATCATAAATATGATGGCATTATAGCTTGGAAATGATCTACTGGGTTATGAGGACAAAGTGAGGAGATGTGTTAATCAGTTGTGACCACACATCCGTCCGGTGTGTGCATGTGACATAATAGGGAGGTTTAGAAATCAAACGATAAACGTAAACTTTACGGCAACGTTATTTTTCATACTACACATTAACCAGAGTTTATATTGCATTTTCGGTGCAAAAATAACGTTGTCGTTAACGTTTACGTTTATAGTTTGATTTCTAAACCTTTATGGTTATCGTTTGATTTCTAAACCTCCCTAATATCATAAAGAAACCAAACCATATTTGTATTTAGACCTGTATAAGGTTGCCAATTCACTCTCAGTTCCTTGATTTACATGTACTGGCCAAACATGACTAATTACATGTATCCTACGGAAACATCGTCTACAAACTCTTTCTTTTTTTCAGCTTAGGTCCAGTCCCTCCTGAAGACTTTCCAGTTCAAGACAGTTCAGAAGATAGGAGGATACTAAGCGCTTTCAGCAGGGCTACCTGGAAAGGCGCAAAATGAATCATGTATTGTATTGTATTGTGCTTTAATCGTCTGGAGGTTTGGACTGGAGATCGACATCGATGGTTTGACAATGAACGCGATTCTCCCTCATAAAGCAACAGACCAATAGAGGGCCTGAGAGAAACCAATACGAGGTACAGGCCTTGACTGGCCCGCACTTGCACACTTGCCCTGATTGCTCAGAGGTAAATTTGCTTGGTAAATTATGGGAAACGAGGTTTCGTGTTTACCCAAACATTGTTGAGTGGTCTCTTCCGTGATTGCGGCAGCCCAGAGGCCAATGTGCTGGTGTCATGGTGTGGATTAGAGCAAATAACCTAATTATATGCGACTACATACAAAAGATGGCAATTTTATCTGGAATGTTGTTTGTAATTTGCCTCCAATTCCTGCTTTCATTTGGAACACATTGCAATCTGACGGATGAGGGACAACACGCTGACAAGACTCATTGAACCTTTTCGATCATCTCTGAAGAATTTGACGCTTTCGAGGTCGGCGCAGTCCAGGGTCGAGTGGGGATAGTAAGTACACAATACATTTTCTGCGGATTTTCGGGTGTCATTATTTGACATTTTTGCCGGAAATGAACCAGGATACGGCAAAAATGTTATGCTAAAGGTTTAGGGTATAAGTATGGGCACTTCAAATATAAAAAAGCGAAGGATCACCGAGGTCTAATCTCATGTAGCCTTATCCTATAGGGTGATGTAATGACAGTGAGTTTACCACGCCCATTTCTGTTGACTTACAATACCGGTACACCGGTACCGTAAAGCATGTCGTCAGCATCTTATGATAAGATGTTGACATAAACCTTTATATGTATGTTAAGCAAATTTTCCAAGTATTGTGGAGTGGACGGAGACATTGACGTCACCCTTAGCGGGGAAACCCGGTCACGTGACCAGTTAAAGGTACAGTTGTCTGTAAGCCCGCCATTTACATTCTGCACTGCAAGTATGAAGAGAGGATCGAATGGTGTTCATTCGACAGGAGAGCCAGAACCCAACAAACCATGTGCAAATTTTTGGAGTTCAGGAGTTCACCAAGCTGCTGTTTCGTCTCTGCGAGTGGTGTAATCTACTTTTAGGTCAGCTACTGAGGTTGTGATTCACGAGGAAGAAGAGTTGTTGCTGTGGAAGTGGTTGGACGCATTTCCATGACGTTCTCAGCTGAGGATGACGTTATCATCTTGGATGCTAAATGGTGATACGCCTATGTAATCACCGTTCTCATTGACAGAAAGATAGTGGACCACGGACTGCTACAGGTAAGAGCTTTATTGTATATTTCCACTGTGTATTAACTGTGACTGTGGGTGTAGATAGTGGACTCATCCTGAGGTAATCGGGACCAGGGACTTGAACGCAAAGTAATCGGAACACGAAAGGCTCATATTTTCATTGCGTCGAGGGTTCCCGATCTGAGGAGGACGAAATTTTCTGCTAGACTGGTTCCCGTCGTTGCCGCTTCACTCCCCGGCGCGAAGCTCATTGTGGAAAGAAAAGTGGTACATAGTGATGTTGGCTAAGTAAATGTAGGGTAGTTTCGGCAGCACTGGAGACTTTGCAGGCTCACATTCCGGAAGAACAATTCAGCGACCAGAAACCAATGCATGTACATTGTACATGTGTATTTGTTTCTTCCCTGCACTCACGGTGGGTTATTTCCTTCGTCACTGATTTCTTTGCTCAGATACTTCTTTCGTCTGTCTAAGGTCCCTTCATTAAACACCAATTCATTATGTATGCACTGGCCAAGGTAAAGTCCTTTCAATATGACTGGCTGGCACCATGGCCATTGGTCATTTTTGTTGAATAGAATAAACTTATCCTTTGCATAATTATTCCAGGAGGCTAGACCTCTACTGGGATGAATATGTGGAAGGGACCTTAGACAGACGAAAGTAAAGTATAAACGGTGCTCGAATAAAACTTGCTGGGCGGCAAATAAATCTACTGTACTAAGTGAATCCAGGCTTAGGTTATTAATTCACTGGCATGGAATTTATCAGTTATCGTTGTTGCAATAGCTTACCTTGGAGGAAGTTCAAAGCCAATGAGTAGGCTATATCGACACTGACCTGATAACATGGGTAATTCCGAATTACATGTAGTTTGCAATACCCGTACATGACTGTACATGATAAGAAAAAAGCAATCTTCATACCACGTTTAGAACCGAAATCGTGGCCGCAGGGTTGGCTTAAAGGGGTCTTAATCAGGCCTATTGTAACGTCCTTTTAACTTCGTACCTTGACACCAGACGGAGCTCTCATGAAAGCACTAATAACAATCATGGTATTATACTAATTGGTCAATTGTCAACGTTGGCCTCATTATAGGTAATGAAGGGCTTGTGTGCGATTCTTTCTGACTGACTTCCAGACTTGCACGTGCCTGGGCCATTGGTTCGACACTAAACATACGTACATGTACATTAACATACATGTACTAGTACACATACTAGTGATCCTATAAAAACTTGAAGCATTCCGTATTGAAATTTCCGCCGGCCTGTTGGTGCAAGAAATTTCCGTTTGTTCCACCACCCCTGTATTCATAGGAGATCTGTGATTTGCGAAGGGTTGTGCCGTTTTCGCGTTATTTCTCCGTCTCTCACATGACACTTGGGAGTGGGCTACATGGAAGCTTAGACAATGGTAATTCCGATGTAACGTTTTGGAGTGTTCCACAATTGAGTCTTCCTCTACTTCTGTCTTACGGAATGAGCAGATACCGGCTTGGCAATAGGAAACAGAGAGAAATGGGTACATAAATGTAGATCAACTGCCAGCGTTTCTATTCCCCCAAAATAAGGGGAAACACTGTCATACGGAAACACTGGCCTGATACACCGGCGGCATTCCTGGTATAGCTACCTTGCGGTTGTGTCTTCAAGGAAGAAACCACGTACTGTCATGAATGTAGAGTCCGATGGCGAAGTGACCGTAGACATTGATATTTCAATACGACTGGTCAATGAGATTCTTAATTTTTTCAGACTATAAGATTGGGTATCTGACCATCAACCACGTGACGGTATAGGGCCTTCAGACTTCAATGCCTTACAACAGTTGATTCTGAAGCAGACGCTGACGACAAATTGCCGACAATGATGAACATCAAGTGGAAATCGTTGCAGATTCTCTTGGTTGGATTCTGTATCCTGGGTAGGTAGCCTATCGTGAACCCCACGGAGGTCTCACAACGCTTATTCAAAGAAGGGCAACGTGTGGACTCAGGAGCAGAAGAAAATGGGACAAGAAATCATTATGGTCCTCTCGCCAGTGGAAAACGTGAAGTTTGAGATCTGCAACTTACGGCCATCCGATACGCATGCTAAATATCCTTATCATTTTGGCATTACTTTCTGAAACTCATGTAGCCCTATCTACTTACACACACACACACGCACACGCACACGCACACGCGCACACGCGCACACACGCACGCACGCACGCACGCACGCACGCACGCACGCACGCACGCACGCACGCACGCACGCACGCACGCACGCACGCACGCACGCACGCACGCACGCACGCACGCACGCACGCACGCACGCAC
>NMRB01000428.1:20871-42463 GCA_002633025.1 Notospermus geniculatus | reverse complement strand
AAGCATGTCAACATCTTATGATAAGATGTTGACATATACCTTTATATGTATGTTAAGCAAATTTTCCAAGTACACGTACATGTATTGTGGAGTGGACGGAGACATTGACGTCACCCTTAGCGGGGAAACCCGGTCACGTGACCAGTTGTTAAAGGTACATACTTGGAGGAATTATACTGAATTATACAGTATAATTCCTCCAAGGTACATACAACAGTCGTCTATAAGCCGTCCATGCACTGCAAGTTCGTTGAATTTCTATGAAGAGTTCATTCAATACTACTTGTGCCAGAATCCAACAAATCATGCAAAACTTTTCATCATCACGAACCCTTGCATAATGTGAGGTCTCTATTTTTGGAGTTCGTGCGAGTGGTGTAATCTATTCTATTTTTAGGTCAGCTAATCGGTTGTGATTCACAAGCGGGAAGAAGAGTTGCTGTGGGAGTGGTGAGACGCATTTCCATGACGTTCTCAGCTGAGGATGACGTTATCATCTTGGATGCTGAATGGTGATATGTAATCACCGTTCTCATTGACAGAAAGATAGTGGACCAGGATTGACTGCGAATTCGGGTAAGAGCTTCGTAGGCCTATATTTCCACTATTGTGACTGTGATATGGGTAGTGGACTCATCCTGAGGTAATCGGGAGCCGGGACTCTGAACCTCGACATTCTCAGGATGCGTTGACTGGTGACAGACCTGAATCTTGCCGTTCAAAACCGTACCTCGACCTGACAAACAAGGCAGATTGCAGGCGAGTCAGTTTTCCCTTCTTCCATCAGGTGGGTGAGAATGCCCTTGCAGCATTTTTGTGCTTCGAATATCACTCCCTTTTCATCTATAAGATCTAGGCCTACCCAACAGATCAGCAAGTTGGAACACACGAAGGGGTCATGTATTTTCATTGCCTCGTGGGTTCCCGATCTGAGAGGATGAAATTTGGGCTAGACTGGTTCCAGTCTTTGCCGCTTCACTCTCGCGGCGCTCACTGTGGAAAGAACAGTAAAGTCTGGCAACATCTATCTTCGACCTAATGGAATGCGGATGTCATGTAATGTGACAGAGCTTTGCGGTTTATAATCATGCCTGTCGATCATTTGTGGTCGTTCCCCGATTGTTCGCGTTGTCCACCGGTCATTCAATAGTGGCGTGTGATTAAAGGTCCGTGGAAAATCCAACGATCAATTTCCTAGCTTCCGCATTCCATTAGGTCAAAGATAGATGTTGCCAGACTTTAGTACCGCGGGCGGAGCGGCAAAGGCCGCAGTCTAAATTTGGGCAGTTGCTGATGCTGGCCTCAGTGTTTCGTATGAGTACATACTGATGTCGGCTAAGATGATGTACGGCAGTTTCTGCTGCACTGGAGACTTTGCAGGCTCACATTCCGGAGGAACAATTCAGCCACAAACCAATACATGTATTTGTTTCTTCCCAAGTCTGCAGTAACGGTATTTCCTTCGTCACATCACGGTATGATTTCTTTGCTCAGAAATAAACGGCGCTCGAATAAACTTGCTGGGTAGCAAATAAATCAACTGTACGGTGTACTATTAAGTGAATCCAGGCTTAGGTTATTAATTCACTGGTATGAACTTTTCAGTTATCGTTGCTGCAATAGCTTACATCTAGCCTACCTTGGGGAAAGCCAATGGGTATATCGTACACCGACCTGATAACGTGGGTATTGATTCCGACTTATTTTGCAATCCTCGTGAACATGTACAAGATAAGAAAAAAGCAATCTTCATACCACGTTCAGAATCGAAATCATGGCCGCAGGGTTGGCCTAAAGGGGTCTTTGGGCCTACTGTAACGTTCGTTTAACTTCGTGACCTTGACACCAGACGGAGCTCTCATGAAAGCACTAATAACAATCATGGTATTATACTACATGTAATTGGTCAATGTAAACGTTGGCCTCATTATAGGTAACGAAGGGCTTGTGTGCCATTCTTTCTGACTGATTTCCAGACTTGCACGTGCCTGGGCCATTGATTCAGCACTAAATGTAAATAGCATTCCGTATTGAAACAGTCCGCCGGCGTGCTGGTGGAAGACATGCCCGTTTCCATTACCCCTGCCCTGTCTTCAGAGATCTGTGATTTGGGAAGTTTGTGCCGTTTTCGCTTTTTATTTTTATTTTACCGTCTCTCACATGGCACTTGGAGTAGGCTAGCTCCCTCGCGGTTGTCTTCAAGGAAGAAACCACGTACTATGTAGTCCGAAGGCGAAGCGACCATAGACATTGATGATATTTCAAGGTGACTGGTCAGAATTTTAATGAGATTCTTAATTTTTCAGACGAGAAGATTGGGTATCTGACCATCAACCACGTCGTGACGGTATAGGGCCTTCAGACTTGATGCTGAGACAGACGCTGACGACAAATTGCCAGCAATGATGAACGTCAAGTGGAAATCACTGGAGATTCTCTTGGTTGGATTCTGTATCCTGGGTAGGTAGTGAACCCCACGAAGGTCTCACAACGCTTATTCAAAGAAGGGCAACTTGTGGACTCAGGAGCGGAAGAAAATGGGACAAGAAATCATTATGGTCCTCTCGCCAGTGGAAAACGTGAAGTTTGAGATCTGCAACTTTCGACGGCCAACCGATACGCATGCTAAATATGCCTCATCATGTTGGCATTACTTTCTGAAACTGATGTAGCCCTGTGTACTTGCACACACACACACACACACAGCTGTAGCCCTATCATATGGCTGTCCGTGAGTTTTGGATCTCAAACCCACAATCGTTTCACAAAAAAAACTGTAGGCTGGCAAGTGGCTCATACTTTGGTTTCAAGCCCGTTTCCTCAGGCCATTCATCCTATTCCTTTATTTATTTATTTACCTCCTATTCAGAAGAAACTCCTGTACATACAGTATTTGTAAATACTACGAATAAAACCTTGGGTTACTAAAACAAACTAATCAAAATCACAATTAATCATAAAACAATCATGATAAAACATGTAATAAAGTAATCTTGATAAGACATATTACAAGGCAAATTAAAAGTGCAAGTGTCCAAGACAGCAAGACATAAGACTACACAAAGTCCGATCACCTCTTCCGCAAATTCCCTTCGAGCACCCATTTGTTGGTGTTGTTTACAGAGGTGTCAGACTGATATCTCCGTAAACAACAACTTAACCTACAAGGGAAGCAAGCAGGGTAGCGATTCCTTAGCACACCTGACTTTGATTCGAGTATCCGGCGATCCTGTCCAGAGATCACCTTGGGAGGTGGCGAAGAAACGTGCTTGTGTAGCGTTTATCTGCTTCTTCGTGGAGAAAACACGCTTTTCCGGCCACCAGGTTGGATCCCGATCGCACCGCCATTAGCCTTAGCGATGCGATCGGGAACATCTGTCATAGCCTTGCTAGTATATCTCTCGGGCTCGGCTTTATATATTGCAAGCTTTGTATTGATCTGTCAACGTTGTTTTTGATTGCTGCTGTTTCAGCAAACAAACGACTAGGTTTGAGAGTCATTCATTGTCAGAAAGACGATAATGCATTCAGTTGTGCAGGTTGAAGCAATTACATGGTCAAAACAATTACATGTACACTGTATCGTTGTTTGCTGATCATGTCAATCAGTTAATCATAGCTGATGAGATTCGCTCCTTGGAGACAAAAGATATTTCTCTGGAATCGCCTCGTTTCTATACGTGGTTAGGTAAACGAATGCGGCCCACTGATGGTGTGTGACGCCACAAGGCAAAGTACCCCTGACTCTCCCGAGTAGGCTGGATGGTGATCGCAGACAGATTTGAATTCACCAGTGACAGCTTTCTCCTGCCGTTTATCAGTCAGCAGTAAAACATTATGCTTTTTCCATTCCTAGAACTTCTGGCGAGCGGTACTGCCCTCCGGAAGACAACCACCAACTCATCGGACACAGACCAACCCAGACTTCCATTGCTTCCTCCCGACGGTGGCAAGTTTAGCCTGAGACCGATTCCAATAAATGTTTCGCAGAAAAGTCCTGCGTTGCCAGGCAAACGACAAGATGGCGGCATTCTTCTTCCGGTAGAACCAATACGAAACCCACTGGACAAAGATAAACAAGATCCGTTTGATCCTGTCGCCGCGGAATTCTCGTCGAACGGAACGGTTTACACGCCTCCTGGTAGTAAGGAGATGATACGGATGTGCCCGAATAACGTTTGTGGCTCGTCCTGCAATAGTCATAACGCTTTTGGTTTTGCACAATGTTTTTGTGATTCATACTGTGAAATATTCAACGATTGTTGTTATAACCATGAAAAATGCTCGAAATCAAAAACGTTAGCCATAAAACTGGCCCCGATGTTAAAATCAAAGGAACGGTATTTCAGCTGCTCGTACAAAGTGGATAACGTTCTCGTCTCACGATGTCCGGAAGGAAGTGACGATTATTTCGCGCATGCGTGTCAATCTGGTATAGACACGACAATTTATCGTGCTACACCCGTAACTGTTGCTGGCATCCCGTATAAAAATGTCTATTGTGCTCAGTGTTTTGGGAAAACATTATCAATGACTCTTTTCTGGAACAGCAAAAACAAAAGGCACGTTATCAACATAAGGAATGAAATTGCTTTGTTTTTGAATTCCGCGTTTCCGTCGATATTCAAAAACTTCTCTCCTCCGCGTGTCGAGCAATTTTTGCGTTCCTGTGACCCAAATGTCCAATACAAGAGTACTGCTCACCAGTATCCGGGCGTTTTCGATGTGATATCTACGTGCGCAGAACCATTGAGTTCATCCATCAAAGACTTCGCCAACTTGAAGAGGAAGTGCGAACTATATAACGCGGAGGTATTCACGCTTCAAGGGCCTGGTGAATTGCCTCTGCGTTTCAAGAATGTATATTGCCTTCGCTGCAACGGGATTAGCGACGAATGGGTGGCCTGTCCTCACATTTTTAGTCCCGTTGAAAGAAGGCTTGGCCTCGTTGAGTTGATTGACGTGGAAAAAGAACAAATTGGCTATACAGCTGGAGCGAGACCTCCACGCCCAGATTTTACTGATTTATTCAACCTTGACCAAGAAGGCCATGTCAAAAACACTAAGATCAAGTGCCCAGAAGAAACGATATATGATGCGCTTTCGAAGGAATGCCGGACGCCTCGACGGTGTGACATCACGCGGACGGAGTGGCGTGGTGAGTGTATCCGAAACCCCTTCGACCAAGCTTATGCGAATCCTAAAAATGGCGGCTCAGCTGTGTTCACGGTTGACATGGATTACACTTTTAAGGAGCCGTTGGTTTTAATCTTCAGAGACAAGGACACTCTGGGTACGGATTGGAGCCATGTGATGGCGAACGCCGTTGCAACGACTGTACGTGTTTCGGAAGACAAGATTATAGATTTGAAAGCGACGTTACGGCCGGTTGACATGAAAAAAAGAAAGTTTTTGGGAGGTGAAGAATTAACATATGGAATTGGGACAAAAGTTGTGACGTCATTTTACTACGAAAGGAAGGACACGGAGGACATCGATCACGTGGCGCTGAGAATAAATGAAACAGCGCAGTCCTCTCTGTGGTCTACGATAACATTCAATGTCACCAACTTCAACGTCACCCGCCCTCTCCAGTGTAGTGAAGGAGAGATTGTCATCATCCAAGAAAACATGGCGCTCATCGACTTTCTCACCTCCTGGATCTTTCCGAATGAGACCGATCAAGTCCGAAGGTTGGAAACCATCAACGAAAAAAACGAGTTGTACTATAGTGTTTGTGATATTTACGCGGAAAAATTCAAGGGATGTTCGATATTGAACTACAGTCGGGAAAGTTTTGAAGAAAGTGCCGATTCCAACGTACTCATTTTCAGGGAAACTAAAGAGAAAATTTCAAAGGCTGAATACGCCATCATCGGTGATGGTGTATTCGTCTGCTCCAGGGCAGCTCTAGTTTACGTGCATACAGATTCCGTCAACGTTATCTTGACCATCGTCGGTCTAACCCTGTCTATGATATTCCTCACGTACATTCTCATTACATACACGATATTCCCCAAACTGCGGACACTACCGGGGACCATGTTGATGAATCTATGCGCCATTTTGCTTTTGGCACAACTTCTGTTCGTGACGTCAACGCTTCCCGGCCACATTACTGCATTTTGTTATACCTTCTCTGTCATTCATCACTACGCCTGGATTTCGACATTTTTCTGGATGAATGCAATCGCAATCAACCTAGTACGGACGTTCACAGCAGCGATGAAGTCACTTAGCAGATCCAGTGCAAAGAAATCGCTGATGAAATTTTCGCTGTACGCTTACGGGCTCCCCGCTCTCTTGGTCATGACCTGTGTAGTCTTAGATCTCACCGGTGGCGCCGCTATAGGCTATGGCAGCGGTGGTCGTTCGGGGGCAAGCTGTTGGATCTCTGAGAGAGACGGACTTCTTTACGCATTCTTTATCCCAGTTGCCGCAGTCATCACCACCAACACTGGCCTTTTCATCGCCACCGCAATCGCCATAGTCCGTACAAAAAAGATTACTAAAAAAGCAACCGAGAGGGGCGCAAGCAAAACGGACTTCCTCCTTTACGCTAAAATATCCACTGTTATTGGTTTCACGTGGATCTTAGGATTCGTTGGTGCCCTGACCAATGCCACTGCTATTTGGTACTGTTTCATCATCTTTAATACCCTCAGCGGCGTCTTTCTTGCGCTGGGTTTCGCCTTCAATAAGCGAGTATTAAAGCTGTGGCGCTCAAAAGTCACTGAAGTGTCTGTTACAACCTCTGGGACAAGAGGAAGTTCGGTTAACGGACGTGGGACGACACTCACCTCAACATCAGGGTCTCTGAAGGGAGGACAATATGTGCGGGCGAAAACTACCGATTCAGATGTCTGATAAACTGCATAGCAGCGGGGTACATCTCTGTGTTAGCCGTTTGTGTGTGCACTGCACCGACTACAAGGGGGTGGGGGCATTTTCAAGCCTACATGTACATGTACGTAGTAAATAATCGTTACAAGCAAAACATGTCCAAAATGAATCGGCCGAAGCTAAGTTTTCTGTATGTTCGGTCATGTACTTCTTTAACTGACTCGGTGTCTTCGGCAAATCTCGGACTCATTCGGTTGCTCGCAGACAGGGAGTAGATGAGACGCTCCAGGTCATCGTCATTTCTTGTTTTTACTTAATGAATTAGGATGCTGGCCACCCAATACTGACGACTCAACTGCATGACCATGTACATGTATAGGCCTATCATATCTTAAGAAACGGAAATAAACTAAGTGTATGCACGATATTCCAGCTTGTTGTAGCAGACTCTATGCCTGCCATCTTCAGGGAAACAAAACCGTACTGGCTTGACGCCCAATCGCCCTGGCCAATTGCCTTCTCCTGTCCGTTGTTAATTGGCTTCGATCCTTTTCTCACCTGAGACACACAAAAATTGAGACATAAAATAAATTGCGACACAAAGTTTCCACTAGACCGGTTTCCTCTGCGGTTTGCGGCGCCGGAGCGATTGCATCAAACGTACATATGACGCGCTTCGATGCGCACGAAACCATCCCATCGCTATCGCAACATTCACTGTTTATACGTGACGTCACTGGCAGGCAGGTCATTCCGAGGCCCGTCATCGTGATCGCTCGGGATTGGTAAAACCCGGACTCGGCGCGTTCTTGGCCAGCGGTTCATCGACGAGAGAGGATCATGACTCGGACCGAAAGTGCTATCCGTTCAGTGGATCGGACGGAAGGTACAGTGGCAGCAAACAGGAGGAACAGACCAAAAGCGAAACCAAAATTTAATTCTAGGGCTGCTGCATATGCAGTCGGTGTCTGTGCGCTGGTAAGTACTGGTAACATGTTTTACATAATTATATGGTTTTATTCATTGACGCACTGTGTATATTATTTCAAGTGGATATAGGCCTACGTTTAATCATTGCAGCAGGTTGCAACAAACTGTCAGGGTTTATGAAACCATTGATCTCATAAGCCTATACCGACTGATGTTGTGATGGTATTCCAACATTGGTTTTCAATAGCGATTTTACTGGCTCAAGCAACACATCTACACCCCTCGTGTCTGTTTATGGGATGTCGGTAAGGGCTGTCATGAGTTGGTCATTTTGCAGACACACTACCGTGAACTGTCAAACACTAACCCAAGGCCATTCCAAGCCTTTATTCCGACAGTCTTCAATTGCAACCACCATTTTTTAGGCCCGTGCATTTATGTTTGTTTTTCACAGATGCATGGAACATGCACGGTAATGTTTTTAGCGGCAACCCCCAAAGAACGCTCCGAACGCGACAATCAATCGAATGCCATTGCAAATAAGTGAAACAATCGATTACGTTCATATCCAGATTGATATATGTACAAAACTGTTGAGGCAGAGGTAATAAAGACACCGTGAATAATTGAACATGGTGACATTTGGTCGCGTGCTGGAGTATATCACACTTTTATGTTTTGTCATTCACATCCTATGATGCACAATGCAATGATTGCAAAAGACAGAACCGTGAAAGCTGTACAAACGATTGTCTTCATTGAACAATATGTTCCCATCCTCCCAACGCAGGGCTTTGGTCTCGCTCCTCTTCTTACGCTCCCATCCACATCTGCACTTCTGAAGAGGAGCGAGACCAAAGCCCTGCGATGGGAGGATGAATGTTCCTGGTGCTGAAGGTTAGGCTAAACGCGGATGCGACTCTTTGTGCAAGACCAAGTCGTCACTAATGCAACCAAATCCATCAACAGCGTAGGCTACTGCTATAGTTGTGGACCGTCCAGTTTCCGCGATGATGCACTCACAATATTAGTACCACTGTAGAAATACATTCACAGGAAGCAGTGTCGGCACTTGTGTTTTCTCGTCGTCACAAAGTATTGCAATTCTGTGATACATTTGGCCATATGAATAAACATTAGCAAATGCTTTTACTTCAGATTTGTACAGCATTGCATAGTGCATCTGTATTGCAAAATTCAAGTAAAAGCATTCACTAGTCTTTATTCATACTATTTTTGATATGATCCATTGTATCAATGCACAAGGTGATGATGTTGGCCAACATTGCATAAAATGCTCCAGATGATCTATAAAAAAGACGGAATAAAAGTAGCCCACCTTGCATGTGTACACTCATGTATATTTACATTGATTAGATGTATATGCATTTTAGCAGCAGGTGTCCTCGGTCTCGTGAGCTTTGTCTAATATCATAATATGCTGGCACCATCAGGCATGTCAGGCTGGCATGGTGTCAAATACAGACGAATTTCGGTATCGCCATCATTGCGTTATCTCATGCAAGGACGCTCCCATTTAGACATAGGAAAGCAGATGCTATGACCCACATTATCACTTAGATGAACACTAAACCGTCTGCCATCAGAGCTGTAATATGGATACGAATCCGTATCGATGTTCATGGAAGCTCAGTATGCACATACATTATGTACGTGGTACCAATTCGTGTTCCATACGATACGAGAATTACATGTAGAAATAAGCAAAGCTTTTTGATATTTAGGCGGTCAAGCATAAATTCGCAAAATCTAATACATGTATGTAACTTTCAACCCACACACTATCCATGGCATCTCATGTGAGCCTGATTCTCGCTGTCGTAATCTTATTTGCGGTCTTACAACGCGCCATTGTGTACCCATAGGACCCGCGAAAAATCAGAATATACACTGTGGTATATCTCTGGTAATATCTGAGATACGCTCAATTCTGTATCAAATATTCCGTTTTTTTCCTTTTTGTAGTTAGAGATTATACCATGCATCACCATATTGCTCGACAGAATCGTCCGTGGACAGGAGGAGAACATTCCCATGACACGCGGTGAGTCAACAAATTTCTTTTCCCCTCGTAACCAACTCTTAGCAGAACCACTGACGGTCGATGCATTTGGGTTTGTCAAATTACATGTATGCTTCGAACTCGTTGGAGTATGATCTGTGAAGTTTATTTTGATGCATTACTGCATGTACATGTAGCCTATGGATAATCAACTTTCCATCTTTTCAGAATTTCGAATCGTCATTTACGTATCTTTCGGCATGTACAGCCTGCTGGCATTGACATCTCTAACTTATCTTGTCGGTGTTAAAATGGTAAGTGGGCAATCTGTTGACCATTCCCATCATCTACGGCAATAAACAGGGATTACGGGGACCGTGAGAACTCGTGTGCGGCGTGGTTTCACCAACTGCTGTTCTACTCCAATAGTCAACAAGAATACCTCCGACTGATGATGATCGGTGATGATGATGATGATGATGACTTCTTATTTCAGGATGAGAGGGTACTTTTTGTTCCCTGGTTGACTGTGCTCGTTGCTCTTATCATTTTCGAGGCGGCCGCCATTTTGATCCACAAGCGCCAGAAGGCGAGTGCATTGCTTCACAATTGGGAGGTTGTATACATGATATCATTCGTTGTCAGATTTGTGATAAATGTAAGTAAATGATGTAAGGAAGAATTCCCCATACATGTATATCAGGAAGTCGTTCATTGATCGACAACAGACCGCGTCATCCCCATTGCTCACTTGTCATAAATGCAATTTTCGATCCAGGTGTGATTTCCGCACTTAAATTTGCGCCATTAATTGCGACTAGTTCTACATCCGTCACAAGATATCATACTTCGCAACGCAACCTCATGACATCACTTCCGTTTCTTTAAGGTTGCTGGTCTAATCGTTGCCATGTACCAGTACAGAGAAATAGGTAGTGGGCGAGGGACCAGGGAGGAAATGACTCGGCGGCGGAGGGTAAGTGAAGCTTTCTGTTCATTTATCCTTTAAAGCTGGTTCAGTCAGTTGTTGCTGTCAAGCTGCAAAATCAGCTAGAAAGACGTCAGGCGAAGAGCGATGACTTGAATCTAATTCGTTTGCGAGATGCAATCTGAGTCTGACAATGTAGTTTGGTTCCAGATCTCTCCACAACAGTGAAATGCGGTTAAATACGGAGTTCGGTAGCGCCTGTCGTCCATATAATCACGTGATAGTCAGAAAAGCGGCCGAGTGGAAAGCTATACTTCGCAACGCAACCTCATGACATCACTTCCGTTTCTTTAAGGTTGCTGGTCTAATCGTTGCCATGTACCAGTACAGAGAAATAGGTAGTAGGCGAGGGACCAGGGAGGACATGACTCGGCGGCGGAGGGTAGGTGAAGCTTTCTGTTCATTTATTTATCCTTTAAAGCTGGTTCAGTCAGTTGTTGCTGTCTAGCTGCAAAATCAGCTAGAACGTCAGGCGAAGAGCGATGACTTGAATCTAATTCGTTTGCGAGATGCAATCTGAGTCTGACAATGTAGGTTGGTTCCAGATCTCTCCACAAGAGTTAAATGCGGTTAAATACTGAGTTCGGTTGCGCCTGTCGTCCATAATCACGTGATAGTCAGAAAAGCGGCCGAGTGGAAAGCGCGCGGCGTTGTTTTCGTTAAAAACCACTGATTTCTCTTGAACGACCAAACAACGCGTTTTTCTTCGGCTGCTTTTCATACAGTCACGTCATTTATGGGCGACAAGCAGTCCGATCTCTGTCAATTTAATCCTAACGGTGAGATCGGGAACCAAACCAAGCCTGACCGGAAGTAGTAATCAAGGCAGCCATGTTGATCGTTAACACGAAGTGACGGTTATGGATTCTGAGGACGATTGACTCTCCTTCAGGTTATTTTGATGTATGGATAGTCTCATTGGTGATCCAAGACCTTCATCTTCTTTGCAGGAACGAACCAATCGGATCCGGCAGCAGAGGAACTTGTCAACAGTCACAGATGGTCGAATCACAGACCCGCCAGGTGTCACCTTGAAACCGCCGCCGTACATAGAAAAGCCACCCTCTTACTGCAGTGACTCACCACCCCCCAGTTACAGCAATTATCCAAATACAACCTACTTATCAATGGACATGCTGCAGTCTCGGAACATTCCGCAAGATGGCGGCGAAATTTACCCAAGTGCGCCACCTTTTATCCCTCCCCCTGACTATTCTGTGTGCAGCGATGAATGTGATGACTCAGCGGACCCTCTACCCAGGCTCAATTACTCGATAACTGGATAAGATTGCAGTAATTTACCTTCGTGACATTTCGTATTATGCTGTGTTTTTGCACTGTTTTGGCATTTATCATTTTTACAAATTGTATGTATGACTCATATCTGTATTAAACGTGCCATCCCCATGAGTGCACAGTGGTAGGCCATTTATTGTATGTACCGGTACCGGTATTACATGTATATGTACATCACTAGTACACCGGTTTGCGGTGGTTGTGCTACTTCACGTGTGCAGAGTTCATGGCTAGATTGAAAACAGCTTTCTGCAACGGTAAGCTGCTCGGGTGCATCAAAGAAATAACAGCCTGAGAGTTTGTACAGGTGGAAGCCTACACCTTGAACCAAGAGGAGTAAGGAGAACTCCAAACTAGATTGGTTCCTGATCTCACCGATAGGACTAAATGAGATCGCCAGAACGTGTCGTCCGAATTATGTCGGCAGTAAAGCAGTTGATGAAAGACGCGTTGATTGATCGGTCACATTCAACAAAAGAGCAATCAATGGTTTTTCAACCAATCAACACGTTTTTTCATCCGCTGCATTGCTGTCACGTGATCTTAGACTGACTGATTTACATGTGACGTCACAGGGATCGATTGGAAGTTGTTCAGTTTGCCTAGTCTCGGCTGTCCAAAGCATGGTGCTGCGTGAATGGGGTAGGCCTATTTAATAATTTCCAAGAAACTTTGGAAAAGTATACGGGCCTTTCTGATCACTTGTCTACTCTTCGAACTCTTGTGAACAATGATGAAAAAGACTAGACCCACTTGAAGATTCAATTCACCTTTATCTTGTTATGAATATTAATAAAAAAGAAGTTTTTGAAGAGACTTGATCGGTCTTGGTGTTTTACAATGACGTCATGAACTCCTCCGCCTGCACTATTTTTATTGGAACCGCCAATCAGCTTGATTTTCCCACTTGTGGGAGCGAAACATGTGAATTCACGCCCATATAGGGAGCAAACTCTCGCGAGAAAACTCAAAGTGGAGTAGCGCCTTCAATGAGCTTTCGATTCACCATTCTACGTTGTGAGATACTTTTTCGATGTTTCACTTCTGACGAGACGAAAAGTATCTCTACTGTATGAAGAATACCGCCATCTTGGATTTTTGTAAAATGTATCCAAAATGGTGCACAAAGCAGAGGTTCCAGAAGGTCCACTTTCTAGCTCACTATGGATGTACAGAGGCCGATGTGTTAAGCTGCCCATACACGATCAATATTATTGCACAATATGAGGATCACAATGGGCAATCTTATTGTCAATCTTTCTTCTAATTATCATGCTAGAAGCACACGACCACCCATTTGGGCCCCATATTGTGCAATAATATTGCGCCGTGTATGGGCGGCTTTAGGCTCCTAGGCCTATGTCTTTGCATAGCAAGATGTATGAGGCTAGGTTAGATAATGTTCTGTGACTTTGTTGCATCATATTTTTAAAGTTCCCAGTGGTGAGGTAACATAGGTTTGTATGAATGAAACTGATGAATGTCTGAATTTGTTGCATTATATATTGATTTGGTGACTTGGCCAGTGACTCACAGCAATTCTAAAGGCCCATTATTAGCAGATTAGGTAAGCGGTTCTTGCCTTTCTTCAGGAGAATGTGTCCTAAAACCCCTCTAAGGCTAGGGATACACTGAACGCGATTTACCCATCGCGCGCGTTGTTTCTTTGTTATTTCATGCCGCATGCCTCCGAAACAAAAGAGATTCGTGCGAAAACCGCGCGCGATGGGTAAATCGCGTTCAGTGTATCCCTAGCCTTATAGATGTCCAAAATTAGGCCTCTTTGCGTCAAGTGAGTTTACTTCCCCTAAGCCTTAATGAACAAAATGTAATATTTTCGGTTATTTTTCTACTTCCAGAAATTCTCTCGCTGGTAGGAATGGGTTGCAATGCTGAAGCTTAAAGGAATTGACGGAAGGGGCTCTAAACTAGAAATGCTCGCCACGCCGCCACGAACCACTCCAGAATGAAATTCCGTTGGAATATGAAGCATATTGGTGACGAGATGACCTGCCCTTTACGGAATGAAGAAACGCGGTAAGTTGCTGCTAATCTCTCGGGGTACGAATTTAGAGTAGGCATAGTGCGAAACGACGCTCCCGGGTGTAAACAAACCCGAGGTTGTGTACAAATGCACTACGAGGGTGCTGTACAAAGTGGGTTTGTTTACACCCGGGAGCTCGTTTCGCATTATATCCGTCCCGAGCAGTGTCCACGGTTGTCGATTGCCGGGGGCTGAACTCGAGATTCTCCGGTGGGAAGTGACGTCATTGTGAGAACTCATAGACCGCCATCTTTGTTGGAAAGGTCTACATGTATAAGACTTTTTCATCTGTAAAGTGATCATGGAACAAGGCGCCCTGCGGTGCCTCCGACTGCCATCTGTTGTTCCGTCGAAAGAATCGCCAGGAAATGGAGCCATAGACAGATTGCCAAAGTCGGCCACGTTGGACCAAGAGGCAATAACACCATTGATATACAGCATGTTTTAAAACCTGCAATTTGCACGAAACTTTCATGAAAAGTTACAAAATAAACACCTCCTCAGCAGTGCTACATGTGTAACCGTGCCCAGGCCCAAATGTTCGCAGATATTTCCCACAACCACAACCTCAGCTCCAGGTGTGTTGGTCCTATCCCACAGTGTGGAATCATGATGATTCACAAACCTGGACCCAAGGTTGGTTAAGCAACAAAAGTCTGTTTTTTCTTTTCTGAATTACTATTTTACCAAAAGTAAGCCAAGGCTTAGTGCATATTAATGTATTATACTGATGGTTATGTTGTCTGAGACATTTTCATGGCAAACATTTATGTTTTTGCACATTTTAAAACATGCTGTACATCAATGGTATACATTCACTGTACATTCAGTGTTTGTTATTGTCTTTTGCTCCAACATGGCCGACTTTGGCAATCTGTCTTTTCCCCGCTGATAACATTACATGCTTGCTTATTCAATATGAACCTCTTTTTCAGCATCCAGCTTCCAAATGGTCCCCTCCTTGGAGCCCCCTGCTCCAACCATATCGAAGGAAACGAAATACTTCGTGACGGTTTCTGATATCAGGGCTGTACGACTTGATATACGAATCGGATTCCACATACTGAGGAATGAACTCTTATACCAGGACTTGATATACGAATCGGTTTATCACCGTGTGAATGAACTCTGATAGGACTTGGCTTTTTTCTGCCGTGCGGTTTCACTGCTGATTGTCTTAGTCATGGGGAAAGGACTTGACATCGAACCCCAAGAGAGACGGGTAACCTGCTGTGAGTGGATGCAGACCATACGATTGTGACAAATATCTTACCCAGTGGATTTGTCCAACTAATAGTAGGCCTATGTTGGGCCTGTATACCATGTCATCCGATTTTGATGTGTTGTTATACCGTATATTTCTGTCGTTTTGTACATAATAGGCCCCTTTCGAAAGTCGGCCATTTCCGCGCTGAGGCAGTGAGGGTAAAAACAAATGGGAAAGTGCATTACCTTTTGCCAGAAATTGCAGAAATAACTGCCAGAAACGCTTGAAATTTGGCAGAAATGTGGTGATGGTCAAACCATTGCGAAGTGTGAGAAAAAAATTGGGTGGACTGTCATCGGTAAATTATTCGAGAAATTGGTGATTTTCTACACCTGAACAATAGGTGGATTAACAGACACTTTAAACCTTCTATTGTTCAGTTGACAATGCATAAATCTTCAACAATATTGAAGGATGACAGCCATTTTTTTCACATATTTCTCAATGAATTGGCCCTTATAACACGTCTGCCANAAAACTCTTAATGAATACAATGATTGTTTTGTTATGAAGGCCTAACTTCTGTAAGTGAACACCACAACTTCTGATATGAACTTGGGTGGCTAGTTTTTCATATCTTGTGTCCTTAATTACGTGGGCACAAGATATGAAAATCCAGTCACCAAGTTCACAACAGAAGCTGTGATGAACACGTGACGTTCATGTCAATATCTACATCCTATGATATCAAATATCTCCGAGGTTATATTGTGATAATCAAATGCAATTTTCAACATTGAGTTGAGAGAGTTCTGTTCAGTTCAGTGTGTGTTGATGATTTTTCGACGAGCTGTTGACGTCCCACACAACACATCGGTAATACACTCAACAAAATTCTCAACTCGGTTGAAAACAGCACCAGTTCTTGCGAGATATTTGAGATCGTCGGTGTCTATATTGTTATGAACGGCACTGTACAGAAATTAGGCCAACATGTACATCAAAATCGGAAGTACATCAAAATCGGGAAATCGGACCATCATGTACAACAAAAATTAGCCTATACACATAAAAACGGGAAATCGGATGTCATTTATGTAGGCCTACATGTACATCAAGTAAGGATTTCGAAGTGAAGAACGCTCCACAAAAATCAATCAATCCTTGGACGTGTCGGGGGTAGAGTCAAATCTGCAAAGATAAAATAGAATTCCCAATGAATACAAACGGACAACAAAACAACGTGGAGAAAGGGGGCAATTTCACACAAATATGGCGGCCCCGAGCAGCTAAAGGTATTCACCAGGCTGTACAACATGGCGACCACAATGGCGGCCGAGGAAAACATGGCGGGAAATGACAACGACAAACTAAACTTACCGATTATACGTTCAGGTCTGAAATATAGGCAAGTCACCAGCGTCGTCAAACATGTCACCATCACATAGAGGAACTTCTGATGAAGCTTCGAGACATTCTGAAAAGAGAGGAAAGCCTAAATAGAATGTAATCCCTGCCAGTTCAACTAACGATAAAATGGCCCGCAAAATGGCCGACACACATGTAGCCTACGAAGTTATTTTATGGACGACGAATATACGAGAGCTGGTTTCGGCAAGACGCAGGGGTTCCACGACTGCTAAATGCACCAAAAATGGAGCAAAACGGCTTTAGTATTACTTGTGGTCATAAATCAACATTGGTGCAGAGAAATATTTGTATCTTACCTTGAATTGAGATGTTTTCCTTCAATAAAAATCCGTAAAAAAACAAGCATGCTTCTTCCTCCTGCCTTCATGGTGCACCTCTACCCAAGTACGTGCGCACCCCTTGACTTCTGCCCTTCAACTGGCTGTTCGGCCGAGACACGTGACACACCCTGCGATCGGAGCGCCACTGGCGGCGAAAATTAAAGGAGCCCGATGTGCAGTCTGTATGCACAACTCCTGTCGACGTAGAGGAAGCCACCCAGCGGCAGCAATACGAACTACAAAAATCCATTGCGAAAGCACGTAACCATTCGCCCACAACGTAGATAAACCCTGCTGTTGGAGAGTGGCCCAGTGGCGCCCCCTGCCGGAATACGGCAATACCGGGCTCCAATAAAAGGGAGATTGAAAAAAATGGCATTCAGCTACATGTATTTTCCCATCTCCATTAAACCCTGCTGTTGGAGAGTGGCCCAGTGGCGCCCCTTCCCGGAATACGGCAATACCGGGCTCCAAATAAAAGGGAGATTGAAAAAAATGGTATTCAGCTACATGTATTTTTTCTCATCTCCATTAAACCCTGCTGTTGGAGAGTGGCCCAGTGGCGCCCCCTGCCGGAATATGGCAATGCCGGGCTCCTTTAAAAGGCAGATAGTTTGTAAAAATGGTATTAGCTACGTGTATTTTTCTCATCTCCATTAAACCCTGCTGTTGGAGAGTGGAATTCTCTGACTGGCTTTCATGTCACACAGCTCGTTGCCGACAGCCTCACAATACCATTTTCTGATTTCCAAGCCAACTTGCGTTCCGATTGGAGCGCCAGCGGTGTGTGCGGCGGTAAAAAGTGGAACTAAACTTTAACGCAAGCTGCGAGAGATGGGGAAAATACATGTAGCTGAATACCATTTTTTTCAATATCCCTTTTATTTGGAGCCCGGTATTGCCATATTCCGGCAGGGGGCACCACTGGGCCACTCTCCAACAGCAGGGTTTAATGGAGATGAGAAAAATACATGTAGCTAATACCATTTTTACAAACTATCTCCCTTTTAAAGGAGCCCGGTATTGCCATATTGCGGCAGGGGGCGCCACTGGGCCACTCTCCAACAGCAGGGTCTAATGGAGATGGGGAAAATACATGTAGGTGAATACCATTTTTACAAACTATCTCCCTTTTAAAGGAGCTCGGTATTGCCATATTCCGGCAGGGGGCGCCACTGGGCCACTCTCCAACAGCAGGGTTTATCTACGTTGTCGGCGAATGGTTACGTGCTTTCGCAATGGATTTTTGTAGTTCGTATTGCTGCCGCTGGGTGGCTTCCTCTACGTCGACAGGAGTTGTGCATACAGAGTGCACATCGTGCTCCTTTAATTTTCGCCGCCAGTGGCGCTCCGATCGCAGGGTGTGTCACGTGTCTCGGCCGAACAGCCAGTTGAAGGGCAGAAGTCAAGGGGTGCGCACGTACTTGGGTAGAGGTGCACCATGAAGGCAGGAGGAAGAAGCATGCTTGTTTTTTTACGGATTTTTATTGAAGGAAAACATCTCAATTCAAGGTAAGATACAAATATTTCTCTGCACCAATGTTGATTTATGACCACAAGTAATACTAAAGCCGTATTGCTCGCTTTTTGGTACATTTAGCAGTCGTGGAACCCCTGCGTCTTGCCGAAACCAGCTCTCGTATATTCGTCGCCCATGTACCTGTAATAATTTCTTGCATGTTCGTCGGCCATTTTGCGGGCCATTTTGTCTTCAGTTCAGCTGGAAGGGAATACATTCTCTTTAGGCTTTCCTCTCTTTTCAGAATGTCTCAAAGCTTCATCTTCAGAAGTTCCTCCATGTGATGGTGACATGTTTGACGACGCTGGTGACTTGCCTATATTTCAGACAATGTATAATCGGTAAGTTTAGTTTGTCGTTGTCATTTCCCACCATGTTTTCCTCGGCCGCCATTGTGGTCGCCTTGTTGTACAGCCTGGTGAATACCTTTAGCTGCTCGGGGCCGCCATATTTGTGTGAAATTGCCGCCTTTCTCCACCCGAATTTTGCCCATGTTGTTTTGTTGTCCGTTTGTATTCATTGGGAATTCTATTTTTATCTTTGCAGATTTGACTCTACCCCCGACACGTAAAAGGATTGATTGAATTGGTGGAGCGTTCTTCACTTCGAAATCCTTACTTGATGTACATGTAGGCCTTCATAAATGACATCCGATTTCCCGTTTTTATGTATAGGCTAATTTTTGTTGTACATAATGGTCCGTCCGTAAAAAAACAAACATGCTTCTTCCTCCTGCCTTCATGGTGCACCTCTACCCAAGTACGTGCGCACCCCTTGACTTCTGCCCTTCAACTGGCTGTTCGGCCGAGACACGTGACACACCCTGCGATCGGAGCGCCACTGGCGGCGAAAATTAAAGGAGCACTATGTGCAGTCTGTATGCACATTGCCTGTCGACGTAGAGGAAGCCACCTAGCGTCAGCAATACGAACTACAAAAATCCATTGCGAAAGCACGTAACTATTCGCCGACAACGTAGATAAACCCTGCTGTTGGAGAGTGGCCCAGTGGCGCCCCCTGCCGGAATATGGCAATACCGGGCTCAAATAAAAGGGAACAAATGGTGTTCAGCTACATGTATTTTTCCCATCTCCATGAAACCCTGCTGTTGGAGAGTGGCCCAGTGGCGCCCCCTGCCGGAATATCGCAATACCGGGCTCCAAATAAAGGGAGATGAAAAAAATGGTGTTCAGCTACATGTATTTTTCCCATCTCCATGAAACCCCGCTGTTGGAGAGTGGCCCAGTGGCGCCCCCTGCCGGATTATGGCAATACCGGGCTCCAAATAAAAGGGAGATGAAAAAAATGGTTTTCAACTACATGTATTTTCCCATCTCTCGCAACTTGTTATTGCCATATTCCGGCAGGGGGCGCCACTGGGCCACTCTCCAACAGCAGGGTTTAATGGAGATGAGAAAAATACATGTAGCTAACACCATTTTCACAACCATCTCCCTTTTAAAGGAGCCCGGTATTGCCATATGCCGGCAGGGGGCGCCACTGGGCCACTCTCCAACAGCAGGGTTTAATGGAGATGGGAAAAATACATGTAGGTGAATACCATTTTTACAAACTATACCCCCTTTAAAGGAGCCCGGTATTGCCATATGCCGGCAGGGGGCGCCACTGGGCCACTCTCCAACAGCAGGGTTTATCTACGTTGTCGGCGAATGGTTACGTGCTTTCGCAATGGATTTTTGCAGTTCGTATTGCTGCCGCTAGGTGGCTTCCTCTACGTCGACAGGAGTTGGGCATACAGAGTGCACATCGTGCTCCTTTAATTTTCGCCGCCAGTGGCGCTCCGATCGCAGGGTGTGTCACGTGTCTCGGCCGAACAGCCAGTTGAAGGGCAGAAGTCAAGGGGTGCGCACGTACTTGGGTAGAGGTGCACCATGAAGGCAGGAGGAAGAAGCATGCTTGTTTTTTACGGATTTTTATTGAAGGAAAACATCTCAATTCAAGGTAAGATACAAATATTTCTCTGCACCAATGTTAATTTATGACCACAAGTAATACTAAAGCCGTGTTGCTCGATTTTTGGTACATTTAGCATTCGTGGAACCCCTGCGTCTTGCCGAAACCAGCTCTCGTATATTCGTCGCCCGTGTACATGCAATAATTTCTCACATGTGTGCGTCGGCCATTTTGCGGGCCATTTTGTCTTCAGTTCAGCTGGAAGGGATTACATCTATTTAGGCTTTCCTCTCTTTTCAGAATGTCTCGAAGCTTCATCAGAAATTCCTCCATGTGATGGTGACATGTTTGACGACGCTGGTGACTTGCCCATATTTCAGACAATGTATAATCGGTAAGTTTAGTTTGTCGTTGTCATTTCCCGCCATGTTTCCCTCGGCCGCCATTGTGGTCGCCATGTTGTACAGCCTGGTGAATACCTTTAGCTGCTCGGGGCCGCCATATTTGTGTGAAATTGCCTCGCCCCTTTCTCCACCCGAATTTTGCCCATGTTGTTTTGTTGTCCGTTTGTATTCATTGGGAATTCTATTTTATCTTTGCAGATTTGACTCTACCCCCGACACGTCCAAGGAATTGAATGAATTGGTGGAGCGTTCTTCACTTCGAAATCCTTACTTGATGTACATGTAGGCCTACATAACTGACATCCGATTAACCGTTTTTATGTATAGGCTAATTTTTGTTGTACATAATGGTCCGATTTCCCGATTTTGATGTACTCCCGATTTTGATGTACATGTTGGCCTAATTTCTGTACAGTGCCGTTCATAACAATATAGACACCGACGATCTCAAATATCTCGCAAGAACTGGTGCTTTTTTCAACCAAGTTGAGAATTTTGTTGAGTGTATGGAGCAACTGCATTTGATTATGACCATATAACCTCAGAGATATTTGAGATCATAGGATGTAGATATTGACATGAACGTCACGTGTTCATCACAGCTTCTGTTGTGAACTTGGTGACTGGCTTTTCATATCTTGTGCCCACGTAATTAAGGACACAAGATATGAAA
>NMRB01000427.1:374628-388098 GCA_002633025.1 Notospermus geniculatus | reverse complement strand
AAATATTCGTATTTGTCTCACTTTTCCCCTGTCAACCTCTTCGAGTTGCCAAGTCATAGTCAGCTGAGCGCAAGGCCCATGGGCCTCTTGTTACAGTCAGTATTGGAAACGTCTCGTGTACGACTCTGCCTCGCGTTCAATATCCCTACTCACCCAGAAGCATGCAGATTTTAAGACAAAGAGCTTCTTCGTTTCTTCTATTGCAAATATCACTGGACTATGAAATACGACTACCGCTACACGAATAATTTTCACCTTTTCATATTGTGTTTTGTTTCTTCCAACGTAGCCTACCTTTACCTACCAGTCACGGTCGGCCAAATGCCAATGGTTTCAAATCCTGCTCTATGAAATATATGTCCTTAATTTTTCTGTACATTATACACAGCCATCAGCCACAAAATCAGGCTGAAGGGGTTATTGTCGTCCTGGGTACACATAAAGTGTACCCAGGTTGGATGTCGTCAAGTGAAATTGTACCCTGGGTCCA
Organism: Notospermus geniculatus; assembly: GCA_002633025.1. Lineage (NCBI taxonomy): Eukaryota > Metazoa > Nemertea > Pilidiophora > Heteronemertea > Lineidae > Notospermus > Notospermus geniculatus. Next base: position 387,608 of record NMRB01000427.1, on the reverse strand, counting down.
CTTTCTTCTTACAAACTGTACCCAGGTTCTGATTTAGAGACCTAGGGACGAGCTCATTCTCAAGATTTCGTGCGGGATACGTGAATTAGCGTATGTTGGTTCCAGGATCCTGTTGCTATGACCTTGGAGGAATTATACTGACAGGAGGAACAGCGAGCTAATTGCCCCTCTATAATCCGATTATAATCCGGGCCCTTTTTCACACCTCCCCAAACAATGGAACACTAAAGGCCCGCAGTGTTTGCCCAGCAAGCTGATGACACATGATCAAACAAACCTATCATGGCCATGCACAATGGCACATGCACATGTAGGCATACATGGAAATGACATGTTTTCTTGTCTAGCTGGCGAGTTGATTAACTTTCACTGTGACCATCCAAGGTTGAAAACTGTCCAGCTAGTCAAAAATAAAATTCTTCCAACTTCTCTTCTTTAACTTTTTGCACGGCCAACTTGCAGGCACAATATCAAGTGACTTCACAGAGAACAACCTCGCCCCGAGGTCTCTAAATCAGAACCTGGGTACAGTTTCTGACAAGAAAGTGGACCCAGGGTACAATTTCACTTGACGACATTGAACCTGGGTACACTTTATGTGTACCCAGGACGACAATAACCCCTTCAGCCAAAATCAGTTGTTTCAAACTTTGATGTTTGAAGTTTGACTAAATCGCAAGCAATAATGTAGAACCGACTGCGTAGCTGGTGTCGGTAATTCTTGGGAGGAGCCCCTTTACCACCTATAAATAAAAAACATCAAAGCCAAGATGGTTGCTTGGATATCCCATTGCCATGGCAACACAAACTGATAGGAAATATTACACACACACATTTCTTTTGTGTTTTATCTATGTTCCAGTAATCATCAGTTGCAAAATTGGAACCGTGATCATATGACATCAGCCCGTAAATCTTGAACTTCAATTGGAGGCGAAATCAGGCACACCCATCGCACCCAGAATGTCTGTTCTTGATAACCACACCCTGATCGTTTTTCTGTGGCAGACCTGCACTTATGCCCTCTGTAATACAACGTATGTTTTGACTACGATGTTTCAATATTTTATTGGAATTAATTTGTTTGTCTGCTGAACCACACCTTGTTTATTTACATCCAATGAGACATTTCATCCAAATTTGATTGCAAAAAGGATGTAATGGAAATAATTGTGTTGATTTCACGCCATTGTTTTTACAGTTAATTTCAGTATTTTTGCTCTCTGTCTCTTTATCGTATGGTAAACTGAGACAGTTTTACGCTATATAAAAAATATTATTATTATTATTATTTATCGAACAGACAGTGTGAAACATTTTGACATCATCTAATCTCACTTCTCGTTGTTTTCCGTTCATTGGTCTACATTGTACATGTACATGTATCTATACAGATTTGTGCAAGCAAATGATTAGGTCATGTAGGCCATGTTGTAGTTGCACCACATTCACAACAATAGCATTTTTATACTTGGAAACACAAAAAACCCAACGCTTCCTGGTGGTCGTATTGGTGAATGATGTCAGATTTCTCTGAATTTGAGTTTCTTGCCAAATTTGAACAAATTATGTGCACCTACATGTATCTGTGTCATTCATTCTTTATAACGCATTGGAACAGGACCCGGAGGAATGCAATTGAAATGTTTGAACAATCTGTTTTGAGTACCGATACGTACATATAAAAGATATATTTTCCTTGTGGGTGGGTATTCTTGCCTTGTGTTTGAAGTAACATTTACATTGGCCTCACTCAAGTGAAACATTGTACTGGATGTTCCGAAAAACCTCATTAAATCCAAATGTCAGATAGTGCTGTAAATTTTTGAACTGACCAAATTAAGTCACAGAATTTTTCTGTGACGAGTAAACTGATAGACTGCCTCATCAGGTGACGCACATAAACGTTTCAAATGTGTGATAACAAGGAATGACGTCCATTTGCATGACTGACTGATAAAATTAGTTGGTCAGTATAACATGGGCCTACTTGAACTGTTTGTCATCATGGTCTCAATTGTCCCATGAGTAAGCTTACATGTACACAAGCATGACAAGACCTTTATAGGGCGATCGTGTCGAGTTGGTCATTCTTGTTTCCTTTAAATTACATCTCCATCAATGGCCAAATGACTATTCTTCACACACATGTAGGCCTATTTACGTGGCCTACACATGAATATGCGGGAGTTGTGTATGTTTTGATGGCAGCATGTCATCATGAAAAAATTCAATGCATAATAACTACCTACTGTTGCATTTGCATCCAATTATCATAAGATTATACCAGGGACCTCCTCTAGGCCTGTGGATCCATACAAGTCAATTAATTCCCTATAATTATTTTCACCCATTCTTATGCCATGGTCATGATGGTGGGGTTGACGGAGCGACAAGTCCTTCTTATGTAACCCGGTCTGTGAAAATCCGGCCAAAGTCACTGAACGTCACAGGGTTAATAGGTTATGTAGGGAGTCGGATCACAATGAAAAAGCAGCGGTCTGTTGGTGGTAAATAAAGCCTTATTGATTGTGCAACAAAGGGCAGGTATGGTCAAAGCCTATGTCACTCTCCAGCGACTTTGGTCGGGTTTTCACAGACCGGGTCACATAATAGGGCCATTTAGATGACAAGCCAAAAAACCACATTTAGATTCAATCCGATTGGATCCGATCGACCCGCATCGGGTCTCATAAGACGAGATTTGAATGTGGTCGTATGTGGTCCAATGCGGTCCAATGTGGAGTCGGGACCAATCCACATTGGACCGCATTGGGTACCGTTTACAAGCAAGAGTTTTGAACCACAATCAGATTCGATCGGATCGCATGTGGATTTTTGCCTGTCGTCTAAACGGCCCTAATCCTGCCTTACTGGGTTTGCCAGACAAGCATAATGCCATCAGGTGTGCAGGCTTTGTGAATACATGTAAGTTTTAGACAGTTCTCAGTCGACCGCATTTTAATGAAAAAAAGGGCATATAAATGTACCTTTTGCTGGTGGCACATATGCCGCAGTACAAAAAGTGCCAAGCGTTTTAAAATACAAGTGGGTCATATTCATTACCGTCCCACGTACAGCCTACTATGAATCGATCTTGATCAGTCCTGTCTTTGTGGATAAATTGCGTTGTTAGATTCAATTAGCAGAGGGAATGAATTAGCCGCCAGCTTGGCTGTAGATGAGGATTTTCCCGTCTACTGACCTAATGAATGTCAGAGGTGAGGTGGAAAAGCCGGGATAACTCGGAAGATAATGCAATCAAGTTTGATCTTCTGTTGCCTTTGGTTTCTACTGCTCATCAATGACTCTTGGCTAGAAGTCTGTCCTCATGATAAGTCTTCTTTTGTCCCCAGACAGGTAACTGGTCAAGTCAACTTGTATACTGGGAGTAACACCAGTGCTGGGATAGTTAGTTGGGTTTGATGGGTCAAGCAGAATACAGCGGCCAAGACTATGGGAAGTGACTCAACTCATTCATTGCTACTTATTCCGTGCATACACTTCCCACTCATTAGCCGCTTATACTCTATCTACTCCAGCTGGGTTTGCTTCACCTTACACTGTTGTTGCTTCGAACGGCCATGTGATCCCTGCTGAATAAACCTCACCCACCCACAGAAGCTCCTGCAGACACTCAAATAGTTCATGTCAAGGTCCCATAGCAAACTGAGAGTCACGTCCATACACACAGCCAGGGGTGCATTGAGCCTGAGTTACACGTCACAACAACAGAAAAACCACCTCTTCGCCACCATCAATACTAATTTAAAAACTTTCACATAGCAATGTTTTACTTCCATGGAATCGCACAAAAGTGTCAAGCAATGTCTACATGTATTTCGTAGCAGCATTCTATTTCAAAAGCAGATATATTTCAAAAGGGATCAATTTCATATACAAATTAATACTTCACAGTTTATATGTGGTTTCACTTGGTGTGACAGGACAAACACATGTAAACATCATTGACCTGATATCACAATTTGTTTCCATGTGATACATGTTGTAACATGTGACAACAGTGCATGACTTCATGATTCTCAAGCAAAGAATCCCCAACAGTGATGATACATCTCTGTCACAGCCCTTTGTGGGGTATTCGTTGACATGGCTTAATTGAAATTGTAGCCAGATCATCCTGTTTGATCCTTGTACACCTCTTGGGTATGAATCATCTCTCCTATCAATTTCAGCATTATCGACTTCTGATTTTGTATTGAAGTGTTGTGTTGGTGATGTTGACTGTTTGGGGATCAGGGTCTTGGGATTCCTTTACCCATTTTGACCTGCATCAGCAAGGCAAACATAAACTTGGAGGTCAAAGTTCAACCTCAAGGTCAACAATCATTCTCAAGGTCAATAATCCTCAAGGTCAAAATCATTCTCAAGGTCAAAATCATTCTCAAGGTCAATAATCATCCTCAAGGTCAAAATCGTCTTCAAGGTCAATAATCATCCTCAAAGTCAAAATCATCCTCAAGTTCAGAATCATTCTCAAGGTCAATAATCATCCTTAAGAAAAAAAATCCAGTGGCTTTCTTGGAGCAAGCAACTTGTAGATAGCACTGCATGGCTGTTTTGCAGTTGCACACAAATCACACGGTGTGAAGTAGATTGGCCATTGTTTAGTCAGCGGTACCATGAACTTCTTCACACCGCTTCACACTAGGTAAGTGTACTTTGAAGCAGTTGTGGTGGTGTGAACCACAGACATGAGATCGTCTCAATGACGATTGACATTTTTTGTGTTGTAACGATGCGCAATGCAGTACATTTTGCGAGAGTTTGGATCACATCCAAAAGCACAGTGCACATATGACTAAATAATTCATGATGTCTGTTTTGTACCGACATGCATGACATGGGAAACCTCCCTGGTTATCACGTATTATCATCAAACATTTCCTAGGAAAATGGTTGCAGAATATAGTATCTGACTGACAACATCAGTGCAAAATGCTGAGCACCACTCGGCAGGATCACTGTCATGTCTGGATGTTCGTTCTGATCAGATCCTCTCAGTCAAGGAGAGTATCTTTTAGGGCTAATTCATACTCGCTCGTGGACCGTCAAGCGCATGAAACTGATCGCAGGTTTCCATGACGTGAATGTGCACACACACTGAAATTGATCATACTCATAGTCGGCGTAAAATCCGGACGGAGTATGAACCAGCCCTAGTCTCAGAGGTGTCCTTATTTGAGAGGTCACAGTTCACACATTGAGCTGCTGTATGATTTGAACGGTTAAACCTCTCTTCATTGATGGGAGGACCGAGACTCCGTATGTTGATGTTCCTTTCGACAATGACATGATACAACATCAGGTGGTTCATCTTTGAAATACACATGTGCCCACGATAATTCAATGGATCTCACAAATACAATGGATCTCGATGAGTCCGTCCTGTAGCCATCAGGTGTTATTTTATCGTTCCTGTGATTCACGTCTCCCAGCAGATCAATCGGTATGATTCATGGCAAGACAAAAAAGTCGTGACTTCGTATTACGGAGATCGTGTATACACGTTGTTGCTATTGTCCGTAGAGTGCTGATTACATACACCTGGATACTGGATTAGACAGGCGGATATCTTGTTGCCTCGGCTCTACGTGTTGTAGACAGGCATGTCTGTAGCCTACGGAATCAAGCATTGGATATGATGTCTGATTTGTGTCCCAAGTATGAGAAGTTCGCAGGTTTTTCATTGGTTCTCAAGTAGGGAGCGTTTCAATAAGACCATGTTCGAAGTCTATGGTTCTCTTGCTGACTGCTGAAGTGGTACATGTAGATGTTAGTCTACAGATTGATGATGGTGCAGGAGTTTTAACATGTAAGCTGGTTTGATAACCTCCTGGCAGTTTTGCTGAACAAGGCAGCCTGAATGATCTGAAATCCAATTTTGAATGAACAGATATGGTAAAGTTGCCTACTGGCAGTTGATCAATGCCCTGCCTACATGTACCATGGCTACCCTGTCTAAAACATGGAGCTATCCATACACCACGACATGTCACTGGCAGAATTTCAACATCAGATGCAAGGATTAAAGTAGATCTGTGTGAAGTGTTTGTAGAGAGATTCTCACTAAATAAAACTCCCTTGCATGATACCACTAAATCTCTTCTGTGGGTCCACAAATCTCCTTCCATCTCCTCTGATCGTTGACTGTCGTTCCTTCTCACCATTTCTCCCTACACTTGCTACTGTTGACTTCACGCGTTAAGAATGCCATTCATGTCCCTCCGAGTTGTGTCTTGAATACAAATATGCTACTTAATCTTCAGATAACATCTGTTTCTCCAGCGTCAAGGACAGTGAGAGAACTTCAGAAGGCATTTTTAACCCCTCCACACATGTAGGGTCGATGGGTCAATGTCCTAGGTCAACAAGGGGAGAAATAGAAGTTTTCAGAGCACCTTTCAGACTCAAAAAGTCATGTGCTTCTGATATGGTATGGTTTGGGCAAATTGTCTGTTTGAATATTTTCAGACTAGACAAGGTCCTGTCAGAAATGTCGTACTGGATAAGGACCAGTTCGAAATATTGAATGCTTTCACCCTTATCATGCATAAAAATGCTGAATGCTGCAGTCATCTACAGCACCCTGCAGCATCTTGCCAATGGCTGCTTTTAAAGGATGCATCTAATTCAGTATGCCAGCTTCTGATGCATTCTCGACAGCCGTGGTTTACTGCCGGATGGAGAAACCACTCAATTATGCCGCAAGCCAACTGGCGTGGCCTTTATTGATTTCATGGGGAGAAGCTCCGTTTATTATTTGAAAATTGTCAATGAATGAAGAGGAGGCCATGGCATTCAAGTTCGTCAGCACAGACTCTTGAGAGTCAGAATTCTTTGACTTGAGTGGTATTGGGTACAGACCATGTTGCATTGATTTCAGGAGTGTTTAGTACAGTCAGTGTCGTGGAGGTGCTATGCAATGTACATGCATGTTGGATACATGTACAGAAGTGCCAGGTTTCTGTTTGTACAGTACAGAACTTGCTCTTCATTCCCTTCAAAAACTACATATCACTGCCTCATTGGGATGCAAGACTGGTGAATTCTGCGACTGCTTCCTGTTGCAGTTCATTGTTAAGAAAGAAGGATCTTCAAGTTCAATGGAAATTTGCATTGCTGCACGCAATTGGAGGTAACCGGCCTCTCCTTATAGTGAGCTATAAAAAGATGGTCAATTTCAATGAAAAATTTGTAAAGCTGCTATAAAAAGCCCACCAGGAATGCTGCCAGTGGCTAAAAAGCAATTCGATTGACATTGTGCTATCCCATTACTTCTATTTCTGTGGCGACTGATGGTGATTTTATGGCAGAATGCTAGATGCCTTGTCATGCGCACCATTGATCCTCCGATAGATCTAATTGATTAGAGATTGCCATAGGTTACAGAACCAAATTCATCACACCGCGTGAAGTGTTGAGAGAACGACCTGTCTAACCTTGAGCACCATGGAGATCTTCGAAACCTTCCCATTGCTTTCGCCACAGCAATTCTTGGTTCTGAAGCTTTAATGGAACCGTTGCTCAATTTATTGTGACAAGACAGTGGCTTGGTCATGTTGGTCTTCAACTGGGCAGTGATTTTGTAGATACTGCGGAACATTCTACATGTATGATAGCAGTGGAGTTGTCCCAACTCCTTGTAAAGTCGAAAGATCATTTGATCTGGTTGCCAAAGCAGCAGGGGAATACCCTTGGAAATGAGAAAATATTGACCATCGGAGGACAATATCACATCGCATTTCCTACACGTCCCTTGGTTGCCTGATATCGATGGGAGCCAATAGGAATGGACCAGAAGATATTGACCAGAGAGGATGCTCAATGGGTTGGTGGCAGAGGTCGGACAGTATGCAACGAGAATATAGATATGGATATTCGTGACTTCACGATATAGACGCTGCCGTGCACAATTTTCATACAGAATGTACAACTCGCAGTGGGACTTCCCCCTCCATTTCGATGGCATCTTGAAGGAGTCTGTGCATGGTTCTAGTCACGTGTGAGATGAAAAAGGGTGCGGATCAGTGGTTATGAATGATGAAGGGGCTGATCAGTGGTTCTTTTGGCACTCGTGTGCGACGAAGAAGGACCCACTAATACACAAACTGTTATTGTCGTCTAAACCAGTGTACCCAGGATACGGAGTTAGGAAGCATTAACGGTTGGAGTCAGGACTAGGTTTAGGATTAGGGTAGGGGTCAGTGACAAGGGTTGGGGTTAGGGTTAGGGGCTTGGGCTATAGGGATCAGTGTGTAGGATCAGGACTGGACGACATTCACCCATTCAGCCCCACTAATCACCTTAGGATGATGTCTTTACCTGAGTCTCTATAAATATCTGCTACGTATCATGGGTGGAGACCAGACAAGAAAAGCTGGAGGGTCTGACAAGTTTCTTCCTGCTCTGCGACTGCTTCCTATGTTCGTACATGTACATCTTGACAGAGATGTACGTACTTCAGTGACAGATACCAGACGGAAGTCAAGTTGTCCCTTGGGAGGGCATATGAAGTATATGATAAATGGTTTGCAAAATTGGTACAATTTTTGCAACACAACCAGACATATTCAAATATTAAACGCAATTTAATTTTTGTAATTGAGTGTGTGTGTACTCCATCTGTGAGTTATGGATTTTCTGAGTGTGTTTAACAATTCATTTAGGGCGGGTGCGATAATGGTTTTGTCATCAGATATCCTGGTTGACTCTATCCACACCATATACATCCCCTGTATAAATATATATGATATGGAACTATTGATTATTGATCTAGATGGTTTATTATAACCAGTAAAGATATGGTGGTGTATTGATCATTGTCAATATGTGTATGTAACTCATTTCCTCAATCAATTTTTAAGTCATTTTATAGTGCTTGTACGTTTTTTTGCGACGCGGGATATCGCGCACAGGTGATTGATACGATCTAGGTACTTCAGACTTGTATGAAAGGTAGTTTAACCGGATCTTACATCCTGTGTAGGTGGTAAAAATGACTATTTCCAGGTTGTTCACTCGTGTATCCATCTAAGTGTTGATTGGATCAGACACGTGTTGTAATCATGAACCATCTTCATGCCTTTAGCTAGAGGCTTTGCCAGGCTCTTGTTCATTACTTGTTGCCATGGATGGAGAATTTCTGCATCATTTCTGCGTCTATTTACTTGTCATGGTGATATACGAAAAAAAATGAAAAAAGGAGTTGTCTGGTTCACCTGTTACCTCCGGGGTTCTGGATTTGGTCCCTGGCGGTGGCCAGACCCACTCTTTATGTGATAGAGAGGGTGACCGATTCTCTTTGACAGAGCAGGGCACTCTGGTTTCCTCCTGTACATTAGATTTGCCAGACTGAGCTAAATACCATGATTGGTGCTGAACTCTCGATTCAGTGTTTTTAGGAATGAGGAACCACGACAATTGGCATAATCCCACGTGAAATCCCACTTCGTGTGTTAAAAATTTTGGATTGGATTCATCTCTTGTTACTGAGGTTTAGTGATACAAACGTGCGTCACAGCTGTAGCCTCTGGGACCCCCTTATCCATGACGAAACAAAAAAATGAGTTGCCATGGTTATGTTGACATGTGCAAAGATCAAACAATGTGTTATGAAAATGTTGAATAAGTGTGTTCATCTAATATGAATGAAGTGGAGAATATGCGCTGTGAGTGGCAGCATTGGGTTTCGGTGTGTATGTGCCCTATTGATCAGCAGGGGGGGGCTTGAATGAAGGAGCTGATGGCTCAAGGGCGCACACGACTGCTGCAGTCAGTATAGTGTCACAATATGGTGTATTATATTGTTATGTATTGTGCTAGTAGAAATACAGTGGTACACAACATTGCAAAATGAATGCTTTCCTATCCAGTCGTCTAGTGTAATGAACACAGCATGAGTAGGTGACCAAGGTGTACTAATAGGTGTAGAATTTTGAAATGAATACTACCCTCCCATTGTGGACAGAGACATGTAGGAGATTGGGCCCCCAACACCAGGGATATGATGCCGATGCTGACAATTGCCAAATCTCAATCTGAAGTGAAACTTGCTTGATACATGTATCTACATGTATCTATCTACAGTGGCCTCTGTTCCATTGTTGATGATGAAAATACTGTAGTTTCACTTGCAAAGGACCAGTTTTAATTAACGCATTAAGTGGCCCAGCCTCTTACAAGTGATATTAGAGTAATATCAGTATTTCATTTTTCTAACTATTTGATTTCTCTTTTGCCTTTCTCTTTGCAGTAATAGGAAACAATACAAAAGAACTAGATTTTTTAAAGGTGGTAAACATCTTTAGGCAAGAATGGTCAAAAGTAAGTGTGATATCGTTTATGATGCTAGGAGTGATGATTTTGATAATTGAGCATTTAAGAATATGAATGGATTTCTGATGAAGAAGAAACCATGGATACTTGATTGGTACATTCTTTGTCGAACTTGCTTCATCCCTTTGAGCTCTTTATCTTCTGAGAAGCAGTGAGACTCAGAAGCAGTAAGACTCAGTAATTGACTGACACGGAATGATGTGTAGAAATGTGTAATATAATCCATGGGCAAAGAAACATGAGTAATAAAGAAAGATCTTTTGATTAATTCAGGAAGTTCTTTGAATATCAAGTTATATGACAATTTAAGTATATTGTCCTGTCATTAAGAAGTTCGAAACTGACTGATATTGTGTATACATACATGTAGGCCTACTTCTAAATATATTTTGTATTGGTTTACCCTGGCATTGCCTGGACATTTTGAACCACTGACTGTCTCCATCCAGGGGAAATCAGTGATTCTCAATCTCATTGCCTCCTCCCTTTGTCACCGAACACAAATGTTGCATGGTGACGTAGGGTACAAGCGCCAGCACCACTGATTACCTCAGAATAAGAAGTTGTGCATCCTGTACTATCAGTTCACTTTTATGCTGCATTTACTGGACGCCTGGAATGCGGAAGCAGTATTGCTATGCATTTTCGCATACAACATATCGCTTCCGCATCCCGTATGCCGCATTCCGGATGTCTGGTAAACGCAGCTTTATGTTGTTTTCTTCTTCCAGTATGTATTGCACTACCTGGGCTTCTTGATATGCTTTGGACTAGGCATTATCTTCATCATTGTGATGCCCATCGTGGGCCTATGTTTCTGCTGCTGTCGGATGTGTGGCAGGTGTGGTGCGAAGCCAAGCCCAATGGATAGTAAACATGCCAAATGTAAAAGAGTGACGTTTGGAACCTTTCTCTTCATTGTCACAACCTTTATGCTGTAAGTATCAGGAGGTATGACTGCCCTCCAATGGAAGAAGGCAATACAAGCATCTTCATTAATGATCAGTGGGAGTATGCTTGTTTGTAGTAATAGCTGTACTGTATGCTACAGTGTGCTTCGTTGTACAAGATACAGCTGTTACTTTAGTTGACCGTCTTCCCTCTGATCAAAATGGAAATATTGCTTATCACTATTTAATGGTTTCCTGAGTGGACAGATGTGACTCGATCCAGCAAAAAGCGATTCTTTTTGACACTGACTTGATGTAAACTCTCATCTTTCTCTGTGAATTATAAACACACCCTAATATTTAACACTACAAGTTGTTGTTACGTGTAAATTGTTGATGAAATCGGCCATGAGAGTCAAAAAGTTAGTGGAGAAACCATGGCAACGCCCGAGTTTTCACCACAATTGATTACATTTTCATTTCGTTGACTGTCAGAGATTGCATGGAAGTGCTGCTATGTACACACTGCAAAGATCATCAGTCTAGTGAAATAAATGGTTATTTAGGATTAATGGAATGTTCAGTGGGACAGCTGGATACGTTTGTTTTTAGAATGAAATATTGGTTTGTTGTATGGGAGCGTGGTGGTGGCGGTGCACAGTGGTTGACTGTTGGACTTGGGAACAATTCAGGTATCCAACATAGAGCACAAAAAACGACACACAAGATGATAGTAAACATAAGGTCGTCTCCAAATTTCGCAAATTTTCGACCCCAACCGGGGTCTTCCTCAGGCACTTTCTAGTAGAGATCCCAGAAGTGAATGAGCTGGATTCCAATCATGGAACGAACACTTCAGGTCACGGGTTTGATTCCCAGCCAAGTCACCACTTTGTATGGTCTCAACTGGTCTGAACAGAAAGGATCAAGTGATGCTCTGAATTAGCTGACTTCTTGAGTCCCCAGAAAGCTTCCTGGACAGTCTTGTGTAGTGTGTGAACTGCTTTGGGACTGCGGCGCAGTGCGATACGAAATTTTTCATGCCTGATTGTTTCCACTGTTAACCCTATAGCTGTTCACACTTGCGATGCGGTAAGAAGGCTGTAATCCTTTGTTCAGATCACACCGTGCCTGCAGTGTGAACTAGGCTTTAACAGTGGTCTGTGCTAAACTTCATATTAAAAGAAGGATGTGTTGGGAATAGTCGATGTTGGCTTGCTATAAAAATTACACTGTAATCGAGCAGCGAATAATTTTACAAACAGTAAATTGCTCTCATCTTTCTATTAGTTGTATTTACTAAGATAACATAATTGTTTATAGTGAATATAGAACCATTGAACATATTAACTACATCATGAATGGTTATTGCGGTCGGCAGTTGCCTGGCGTGTGTCATTCTAATGATCGCCAAGATGCCTGCGTACATTTCATGTGCAAAACCTCACCGATCTTAATGCTCTGAGTTACGAAGACGAAATTGACTGCGTCAATCAATAATGCTGGAGGGGAAAGAGGGATGCTGTCAGTGATACAGACTAGAGGCCTGTATCCAATCGTTTCTCCTGCATTGCTGGTTGTAAAAAGATACTGAGTTGGGAGCTCTGGTGCCAAGTACATTTGTACAGCATCATCTATACATGTAGATCAGAGCATCATCTATACATGTAGATCAGAGCAGCATCTATACATGTAGATCAGAGCATCATCTATACATGTAGACTAGCATCA
>NMRB01000427.1:319867-363612 GCA_002633025.1 Notospermus geniculatus | reverse complement strand
CTGCACAGTCGGTATCCTTTTTCGATGATGAGCGTGTGGTTCCTCCCGAAATCGGTGGCTCTAATCCAGAGAGCGGGAAACGACATGTAGGACACAACTTGGGAGTCGATTCAGCCATCTTGGGCGATCGTTGTTTACAGGGACACCACGGTGGACAAACGCAGATATCCTCTAGCGTGGAAGGCGATTTCGATACGCCAGGTTTGCAAGTGCAGCAGATACAACGGGCACTGCCAATTGACGGTGAAGTGCCTGTATAAGCGAGCTTCTCTCCTTGTGAAGTGGATAAGCACAGCGTAAAACAAGCTTGATGAAGGCAGCTACAGTGGGGAGAGGAAACTCCTTGTTTAGCTCTGTCGGTGGACGGGAGGAATTTGTCATCTACCCAACTGTTGAGACGGATATCCCGAATCAAAGCCGCCTTCCTCCTACAGCATAGTATGCAACCTCTACCTGAACAACAACAAGGCTTTGGCCAATTGAATTTGCACCAACACGAAGCACAACAGGTGTACCATGGTTCCAAAGGCTTACATCTGTAGAGAATATCCTTTGCCGGGCAGGAACAGCAGCCAACAATCTTTCGCCAACAGTCGCATATCTTTGGTAGAGCGGTTTTACCGGATGACTTCGAAATCCGTTTTGCTTTGATGGGTGGAGATCTCGGTTTGGTGTCGAGGCGACAAGAACAGAATCTGTGAAGGCGTCCACAGATGCAATAATCGCGACTGGACCAGTGAGCTGCCCGAGGAACACAGCTGCTTCTGCATACACACCACGACGGGCAAGTACATGTACAACCTCCCTGTTGTGATCCTGGCGTCCAGACCAATTTTTTATACCGTCCAGAACATCGGCAAAGCGTCCTGCAACCTGCTGCCCGAGAAGTCTTATGAAATAGCAAGGGTTCAAATCGCGATAATGGCATATCGGCAGGCCTTAATCCCTGTTGTTGATCTAAACTCTACGGAGTGAGTATTATGGTGTTGTACTAAACCAAATGATTCATAACGTCGTTAGGAGCTTAGAGGGAAATGTCCTGTCTAAACTTTGGATATTTTCCTATCAGACTTGCCCAAACAGCAACGGGACACATAATGTATATCCTACTATAGAAATATGATTATTGGGAATTTGTATTGGTCAATGCAAATTCTCAAACCTGGATTTCATACGCAAAGCAATGAGGATTTGAATAACATTTAAAACCACTGCACGAAGCACCTTGTTGGTTGTGTACTTGGCCTCAATATTCAGTGTTCGCTCAAAGGTAAAGCCTGAGCATTGTGGTGGTAGTCATTCTTCGCTCTGTCATTCATGATAGATATGTTCTGATCACAGCAAACTGCATGATCGAATCTATTCCATGCGGTATTTTGGGTGCTACGACCAACCTTGGAGGAACCATACTGCACATTCCTCCAGTTGACCTTTCGTAATACTGTACTTGATATATTGATTGATATATTGATGTAACTCCGGGTACTTTTTTCCTTTTGGCGTGACGCTAACGCCATGAAAACCCACACCTCACAACCTACAGGTATATGTAATTCTGCCTTTCATTTTTTGGGCGTCATTTTACAAAACGAAGGTCCATTTTTCACATCATGGTGTGACGCATGATGTTTCGATTGCATTTATGTCAGTTATCTGGAATGTCGCCTTCCCAGCGACTTCTATGACGGCATAGTGGGGGAGATTGGTGACGGTGCAATTGATGCGATTGCCAGGGGTGGGTGCTGGAAAGAAAAAAAACTTTCATCAATGTGTTGGATGAGAGCGATGAGGACTTCGGTTCTAAACTAGTCTTGGACTGGATCGTCAAAATGGACGCGTGGTCTACACATTGTTGTAGACTGTTAAATTTTACCTTTTGGCAACAATGTGAATACTTTCTTCATTTCAAGACACTCATTCCTGGCGTATCGACCGAGACGTTTCACTTGGTTGTAGGGGGCATCCGTCGCTGTAATCTTACCGGCGGTAATAGTAGGCGCCACACTAACTATTTTGCCACCCTGGAAAGCAAGAAACTCGTATTCATTCTCCACAGTGGAAAGCCTGTTCCTTTTCTAAGCGGTAAGCTGGCAACAACTCCACGGGAGACACTTTATATTCTATGTCACCTTCTACAACCTCTTTGGATCTCACACAGTGCAGTCCTAACCGAACATAGGACGATTGTGTGTACTTACATTCACTAAGGCCCCTTTGACTTTCTCAAATGACACGAGTTCAGCTTTGTTCAGATCATGTACAAAGCACAGTCTGTTGTCCCAGTCAACGATACTTGCCAAATTCTGCGAAAGATAATACAAGCATGACATGGAGACTGGGCCGTTCCCCCGTCCTCGTTACACTATTCATTAATCAAAATTACTGACATGTGACATGATCAGAAATTACGCGGCGAACGAATTGTACCCTCTAACGTACCGTCTCGAAGTCGAAGAAAGTCTGGGTACTCGAACCATGGTACGACGTCATGTTGCCTTTAGGAATATAAACAGCAGCCACCTTCCGAAGTGTCAGAAAATTCGCCATGGCGACTTTAATTCCGGCGTCATCAGTGACCGGGAAATTGTAGTCCTGAAATATCAGAAGCAACAGACACGTCAGGGGAACCACCACGTGTGAAGTTTTCAAGAAAGCCGCAAAATACCGAGCTAATCGTACAAGTCGTGAGCTGCTAAAAGAGATACATGTGGTATGTCCATCATGGTTCACCACAAAAGGATTCCACACTCAGGTGATTTACCTTAATGGCCTGCATTGTCTCCCGGCCGAGGTATGTTCCGGCCACCACCGCGCCCACCCCAAAGACGATGAACACCAAAGTGTAGACAAAAGTCTCCCTGTCGGGTTGACAGGGCTCGCATCCGCAGTCAGTCACATTCTCATAACACTGTAATAAACGAAGATACAACTTGCAATCCTTCACGAAAGTGCACTGGAACGACAGCCACTTCATCGCAACAACAATTGTTCCGCCTACGCGCAACCGTAAGTTCAAGCTGTAGACAGGGCGGGAGCCAGACCCTTTCGCCATCACTGCCCTGACATGGACAATCGTTCCAATCACTTCGAACCTCGATCACGCGTAGTCGAAGGACGGAGAGGGCATTTTGTGTGTGTCCTATCACTATTCCTGAAGTTTTCTCAAAGTGGGGTTAATATACTGGCAAGTGTGCACGGTTGAACGTTACTTACCGACCTACCGGTACTTTTTTCACGATTATCGTTCGCACCCTCTACATACTTATCCGCCCTCGACATCATTTCCTGTTCTCTCTGCACCAGCGAAATATCGACCAAATGCGACGAAACTGCGTTCCACAGATATTTCGAAGATGGTTTATAAATTTCGACGTGAACTGCCTGCCTTATAACTCGAAATCGTAGCTGATTTCACCTGCTTCACCAATAGAGACAATTATCAATTCAGAGGAGAATCAGACTGTGAAGAAATATCCAGGGGTCATATTCACAAAGCGCTCGAACTTTGACGTGATCCTTGAACATACTTTTATTCGATGAATGTAGGCCTATTCGTATCATGCAGGTAACAGAATAGGCCTGCAATGATATTGATATTCATCAAAGAAGACGGCCGCCGAACCGTACACGTGACTCCTGTCGTACGCGCCTGGTGAAGCTGCGCTGGTTCTAGAAAATCAAGTCGGCTGAGGGAAGTTCAGATTAAGCCACTCTGAAAAACCTTAAGAGCATTTCTGACGAACCATATATGGGGTCTCTGTGAGGTTTTCAGAGGGCATCCCGTGCACCATCAAATTCCTAATGGCTGTGTCAGTTAATTCGAATGATAAGTTACCCAGGAAATCTTGTCACTTGCGGCGTTGTAGGCCTATTTATAGCCTTTATAGCCGACAACAGATGCACAGCAATATTGCGGCCAACTGTGTAAAAAAAAGCCCATACTTTATAGGCTACTCATACTGTAGGCCTACATACTCCATGTGATAGTATATCTATAGGCATAGTACAAAGGCCGTTGAAAAGGCCTTTCTGATATCAAGTGCAGTACAAACGAAGTTGTGGTTGCGACAGGATTCGAATCAAGGCCCAATTCTTTTCGAAGAAGCTAATTTGCCGTTCGGATTTAAAGAGAAACTAAGAAGCTGAAATGAGCTCCAGCAAAGACGAACGACCGCCATATGTTAGGCAACTGGGGCCAAGAGAGAACTACTTCGCGGAATTTCAACAGGAATATACATGTCACGGCACAGTGCTGTTCTCTTTCCTGGTGAAGTCATCCGTCGTGCTCGAATTTGAACGAATCAAGGAGGCCTTACGGTTGTCACAGCTGAGACACCAGGCGTTACGGTTGACGGTGATCAGTGTCAAAGAGTCTGGGCATAATGTGAGGTACTTCAAGGAACTCACAGATGAGGTGCCTGTCACTGTATCAACCGAGAGCACAAGGCAAGCATTGGAAAATGAGCAGAAGAAATGTTTCGTGGAGGGAGAGTTGCTTTGGCGTGTTACCCTCATTCAAGATGCTGACAGATACACTTCAGATGATCTGTATAGCTATCCTTTTTTGTTCACCTTTCATCATGTTGCGTTTGATGGGACGTCGATAGTCGTTGGAGTGCTCGACACATTCTTGACTTTCCTTGATGATTTGATCAGTGACAAAAGAGCTACTCGTGATCAACATATCGAAAGTTTGTCCTTACCACCGCCAATGGAATTGATGAAATTCGAAAATGTGAATGTTACCGAGTTGGGGGACAAAAACACGCCAAATCCGTCTGATAGCAATGTGGTCCTCAAAGCCTTCTTCAAAGATCAGTTAACAGCAAATCCTGAAGCAGTCACTGGACTTGTTGAAATCGGCTTCAGTGCAGATATCACGGAAAAAATGGTCCTTGCTTGCAGAAAGCATGGTATCAAGGTCACCGGATTTCTTATAGCGGTTGCTGCAGAGTCTTTGGTCCGACTGTTAAGAAACAAAGGAGTGGATGTAGGAAGCTTCGAAACAGGGGTTCGGTGTACAGTAAATCTAAGGCCGTTTACCAACGGGAAGGTACCAGAGGAACAAGTAGGGTTGATGTTTAGTGCTTGCACTCAGAAAGTTACGATTGACGATTCAATTACGCTTCTAGGAGGCGATACATTTTGGAATATTGCAAAGACCTATAACACAGAGCTGCACGAAATACCTGAGGGAGGCAAACTATTTGAATACGTGGGAGCAGGAATAGGTGATCCTTCTCAACAGCAACTTCGTATCTTGAAAGCCAAAGAAAACTTCTCTTTGAACCCAAAATCGTCGAGAAATTTCTTTGGAATAACGAACCTTTGTCGGCATGATATTGCCAACACCAAAAAAGGCAGCCACATGGTGTGTCTCGATGAAATGTACTTCCTTTCAAGTGTGACATTCAAACCGTCTTCACTCTGGGCCCACAAGACGGTAACGATTAACGGGCGGCTCTTCTGGAGCTTGACATTCAACAAGCTGTTAGTGGGAGAAGATTTGGCGGAGGAGTGTGGGTCTCTCATCAGGGAAGTTCTGACTGCACGTGCAAGTCATGCGTGACAGGCGAAGGATTTACTGCAGATTGCCGAGTCAGGATGTTGCCCTATAGCATGTCTGTAGCAAGAGATTAGGGGTGGTGATCGATGTTTCGGACAAGTGTCAAAGTTTTACAACCAATGCGTGATGTTATTTATAGTTATCCCCAATCACTAACTTGCGTCGTGTGATTAATGTTTCTGTCCATAAGGCAGTTTTCAATTGACAGTAGACTACATGATCCCATTCGCTATATGACGATTGATGACCCAATGCCGACAGGAATATGACGCCCATAATAAGAAAAGGCAGTTACCGACTTATTTTGCGTCAAGTGATGACAACATGGGAAGAAGTTTCGTTCCATGGATCCATCATCANCTCTGTGACCTTGAAAAGTAGGTCAAATCAAAAACCCGGGATTTATGTGATGAAACCTCATCAGAGGAACCCACCATAAAAGTTTCGTGGTTCTAGCTAGCAGCGTTCAGGAGATATGGCCAAAAGAAGGTTTTCACAAAGCGCCCCCTACAGGCCAGAATGTAAAACTGGCAGCGCTAAGTAAGTTTCGGTCCAGAGATAGTTTTTACCGTAGGCTACCTGTACACCACATTTCAAGTTTCTAGCCCAAGCGGTTTAGAAACGTGCCACCCTGGTTAACGACGACGGACGACGACGGACGCCGGACGACGACGGACGACGGACGATGCACTGTAAGAAAAGCTCACCTCACTGAGGTGAGCTAAAAATGTGACTTGCTATAGGTTTTGCCTTTACACTCGAGCTTTATCATGAGACAACAGCTGAAGAACATGGGCTGGGGGCCTGACTCAAGCCTACTAACCCATAGAGGTGTAAAATGCACACTGTGCACATGTACATAGTATATACAAATGTAGACAAACTGCATAAACATTTGAAAAAACATTCTGAGATAATATCAAAAAACGCAGGACTAGGCCTACATTACATTAAACGAAGTTTTTGCTGTGAAAGCTGGGTCATTTTGAAAATTCTTGTTCTCGAGGAAGCAAATCCGCCATTCGCTTTTCAGGAGAAGCTAAGTCTAAGACGGTGAAATGAGCTAAGTCTAAGGGGAGGTTTCGAAATCAAACGATAAACCAAAACTTTACGACAACGTTATTTTTCATACTACACATTAACCAGATTTTGCATTGCATTTTCGGTACAAAAATAAAGTTGTCGTTAACGTTTACGTTTATCGTTTGATTTCGAAACCTCCCTTAAGTGTCACAAACCACCCTAAAAACCTCCCTAGTGCCCTTTATTGCTGATCACCTTATATAGTGTTGGGAATGCTTATTGTGTGTGTGAGATTAGGCGTGAGGAATTTAGGGGGAGTTGTGTAAGAGGACTCTAGTTTTATGCTTGGGTGGGGAGAGTTTTTGGCAGTATGTGTTGGTCATGTTGTGGTGTGAGGAGTGAATGTCAGGGAATGTCCTATGTTTGAAGAGTAGAGGCTGCGGGGTAAGTTTTTTTGTATTTGTTGTATTTTCCGTTTGTACACAATTTTAGTTCTCGCCCAGTGTCAATGAGTGCCAAACATTGAGTTCAAAGGAACTGGTATAATTTATGTACAACTTATGTAATAGTAAGTGTAGAAGTATTAGTGTAAGTGTAAATCAGTGAGTGTAAAAGTAAGTCAGTGTAGTAAGTAAGTAAAATAAGTTAGTGTGAGTACAAGTAAGTGGTAAAAAAAGTATACCGGTGGAGAATAGAAGGGGCTATATTTTATGGAAAGTGAGTGAGTATAGCATGGTGTTGGGCAAGTTGGTCGTTGTTTACTTTGAGTCCTTAGTTAACTTATTTACGCGCACTTATGTTTTAGTATACCTTTATGTTTTAGTATACCTTATGTGTGTTATTTGTTGTTTCAGTTTTCCCCTTGTTGTACCCTGTAGCCGACAGGGCGGTGGTTAGCGGAAAATACATGTATATACGAATGGTGCTAACTTGAAGATATCGTCTTCTGTTCTGTGTTGGTTCCTGAACCCGTGACACTAAGACGGTGAAATGAGCTTTAGCAAAAACGAACGATCACAATATGTTAGGCAATTGGGGCCAAGAGAGAACCACTATGCGGAATTTCAACAGGATACTTGCCATGGTATTATGCCATATGGCATAGTGTTATTCTCTATATTGGTAAAGTCATCCGTCGAGCTCGAATTTGAAAGAATCAAGGAGGCCTTACGGTTGTCACAGCTAAGACACCAGGCGTTACGGTTGACGGTGATCAGTGTCAAAGAGTCTGGACATAATGTGAGGTACTTCAAGGAACTCAAAGATGAGGTGCCCGTCACTGTATTGACCGACAGCGCTGGGCAAGCAGTGGAAAATGAGCAGAAGAAATATTTCGTTGAGGGAGAGTTGCTATGGCGTGTTACCCTCATTCAAAATGTTGACAGATACACTTCAGATGATCTCTATAGCTATCGTTTTTTGTTCACCTTTCATCATGTTGCATTTGATGGGACGTCGATAGTCGTTGGAGTGCTCGACACATTCTTGACTTTCCTTGATGATTTGGTCAGTGACAAAAGAGTTACTCGTGATCAACATATCGAAAGTTTGTCCTTACCACCGCCAATGGAGTTGATAAAATTCGAAAATATAAATGTTACCGAGATAGGAAAGGACACATCAGCTACGTATAATGGCGACAATGAGGTTCTCAAAGCCTTCTTCGAAGCTCAGCTAACAGCAAATCCTGTAGCAGTCACTGGACTTGTTGAAATCGGCTTCAGTGCAGATATCACGGAAAAAATGGTCCTTGCTTGCAGAAAGCATGGGATCAAGGTCACCGGATTTCTTGTAGCAGTTGCTGCAGAGGCTTTGGTCCGACTGTTAAGAAACAAAGGAGTAGATGTGGGAAGCTTCGAAACAGGGGTTCGGTGTGCAGTTAATCTAAGGCCGTTTACCAACGGGAAGGTACCAAAGGAACAAGTAGGGGCGGTGTTCGGTGTTTCCACCCACGAGGTTATGATTGACGATTCAATTATGCTTCCAGGAGGCGATAGATTTTGGCATATTGCACAAACCTACGATGCAGAGCTGCATGAAATACCTGAGGGAGGCAAACGAATTGAAAATGTGCGAGCAGGAATAGGTGATCCATCTCAAGAACAAAGTCTACGTATCTTGAAAGCCGAAGGAAATTTCTGTTCGAACCCAAAATCGTCGAGAAATTTCTTTAGAATGTCGAACCTTTGTCGGCATGATATTACCAACACCACAAAAGTCTGCCACTCGGTGTCTCTCGATAAAATGTACTTCCTCTCAAGTGGATCACCCGAACCGTCTTCAATCTGGGCCCACAAGACGGTAACGATCAATGGGCGGCTCTTCTGGGGCGTGACATTCAACAAGCTGTTAGTGGGAGAGGATTTGGCGGAGGAGTGTGGGTCCCTCATCAGGGAAGTTCTGACAGCACGTGCAAGTCATGCGTGACAGGCGAAGGACTGCCGAGTCAGGATGTTGTGCCTTAAGCATCGTCCACATTTGGGATAACTGTACAATTTTTAAGTATGTGTGATATAATTATATCATTTGAACATGGTGAAGGGGAAACTCTCTTTAATACAAAACTATAAGAAGTCGTAACCATGAAAGATTGAATTTGATTGTAATGTATGACGTTATATAGTTATGCCATCACTCTTGTGTCGTTCATTGTCAATACTCGTACATGTACTTCCTTTCAAGTGTGACATTCAAACCGTTCGACATGTATAATATGTCATTTATATCATTTGAGCTTGAAAACGTGAACATGGTGAAGGGGAAACTCACTCTTGCGTCGTGTTAAGTGGTATCTCTCTGTCCAAAAGGCAGTTTTCAATACACTACATGATCCCACTCACTAAATGTTGATTGACTGATGTCTCAATACGGACAGGAAAATGACACACAAGTAATTACCAGGAACAAAAGGAAGGCAGTTACCGACTTATTGTGTGTCAAGTATGACAACAGGGGATGAAGTGAAGTTTTTTTCATTGGGATCATCGGTTTCAATGTTCGTTCAGTAGATCATGGTGTTGGCTTTGCCCCCCGTCTAATGTGTTTACCGGTACTGTTCGTTGCAAAATATTCGTCGATACTAGACCCATTCAAACAAACTGAATGAAGCAAAACGCAAAAGCAATTGAAATCTTCATGTGATGTATTGTAAATAGAGTAGTTATGATAAGTCAATAAATACATGGTGATGAACACTTGGGAGATTTTGTCGCTTTTTCAATACTTCATTTGGGGCAGGCATGTAATTTGACTTCATTCTTCTATTTCGAAAATAAATCCTTCTCCATGTGCACTCCGTATTTTCACATATTTGTGCATGGTCAGCAATGAAAAATTGTATTCACTATGGCTTGGAAAACTCTTCCAATGGCAATGATATGATCACACAGAAGAATCTAACTGGCCACAACATTTTACAAGCATTCAGCCTAAAATAGCAAGCTGTACACCACATTCAATGTGGCCACCTGGCCTTCAACCAGGAATATCGTTGAAAGGGTAGACTTTCCTTCTTGCCCAAGCTGCTCTGAAACAGCTACTAGCACAATTTTCACCATTTAATAGATTCTACTAAAGAATTTCAAAAGTGCACTGCATATAAATGCCAGTATACTTCTTGTTGGTCTATGAATACACTAATAAGAGTTAAACTAACATTTAATGTTTACAAAGTTTGGTAAAACACTAGATATGCAAAATGCAGCATAAAAATATTCAACAACCCCAGTAGAAATCACCCAAGCAAACATGAACAGCTCATGTTTGTCAGCCAAGTGTCAATGTTACTAACCAGAAAACCAAATCCTCCTCTTAGTGGGCCATTCCAGCTGTCGTCACAGAAGTGGGAAACCTTTGTTACCCTCCTTGCCTTGCTTGACAAATAAGGACACTAAACAGGTCATGATAGGAGAAACTGTCAAACCTCAAGTTGATAGCTATTATCGAATTGAATTTATACACATGACAACACATATATGCATTGCTTGCAGGTACCATATATGCTGTAAAACTTGTAATCCCCCCTTTAAATATGGCGACGTGGAAAAATTTCTGTGATATTTCATATTTGAATTATCATGGATTAACAGACTTTCTAAAGGAGTTCAGTGGAACCTCTCAACTGAGGACAATTTTGGATTGCCCAGTACTGTCTTTTTCAGACTTTAATCAACAAGTACATGTATCCTCAAAACAGATGTGAGACATGATCACTGGAGACTGAACTCTGCTATCCTTAAAAGAGGTGTCCTCCTGGTAGAGGTGTCCATTAAGGAAGGTTCTACTGCACATCTGTTGTGAAACAAAACAATGTCAGGCACAGAATAGTCATCTGCTCTGATGTGAAACTGAAGTGATATGATATCAATGTGTACCAAAATATCAGATAAGTACCACGTGACTGACACAGAAATACAAGTTGATACAGTGTGTGACATAATAACATGTCCTATTTATATCACAACACTGCAGAAAATAAACCACTCCATCAGTGAAGCACTTGCAGAAGCGATGCCCCGCCATCTGAAAATCTCAGACCTGCCATTCAGCTCTGCTTCTATCGCAGAAATTCATAGAATTTCACACAGGAAGTAAATGTAATATCTAAGACTGATGTATCTACAAGCACGCGTTGAAAGCCAATAAACTAAGCTGTGGCTGTGTTGGCAATTAAGAACACATAATGTGCAGGATTGTAGTGTACATCCATGAGGTACGATGTATAGTTTTGTCACCAAGTATAACTTGGTTTAGCACCTTGCGAATGCCTTTATGGATTTCGGTGGGTTCAACATTTTTNCAGTAGAAATTACCCAAGCAAACATGAATAGCTCATGTTTGTCAGCCAAGTGTCAATGTTACTAACCAGAAAATCAAATCCTCCCCTTAGTAGGCCATTCCAGCCGTCATCACAGAAGTGGGAAACCTTGTCTGTTAACCTCCTTGCCTTGCTTGACAAATAAGGACACTAAACAGGTCATGATAGGAGAAACTGTCAAACACCTCAAGTTGATAGCTATTATCGAATTGAATTTATACACATGACAACACATATATGCATTGCTTGCAGGTACCATATGTTGTAAAACTTGTAATCCCCCCTTTAAATATGGCGACGTGGAAAAATTTCTGTGATATTTCATATTGAATTATCATCGATTAACAGACTTTCTAAAGGAGTTCAGTGGAACCTCTCAACTGAGGACAATTTTGGATTGCCCAGTACTGTCTTTTTCAGACTTTAATCAACAAGTACAAGTATCCTCAAAACAGATGTGAGACATGATCACTGGAGACTGAACTCTGCTACCCTTAAAAGAGGTGTCCTCCTGGTAGAGGTGTCCATTAAGGAAGGTTCTACTGCACATCTGTTGTGAAACAAAACAATGTCAGGCACAGAATAGTCATCTGCTCTGATGTGAAACTGAAGTGATATGATATCAATGTGTACCAAAATATCAGATAAGTACCACGTGACTGACACAGAAATACAAGTTGATACAGTGTGTGACATAATAACATGTCCTATTTATATCACAACACTGCAGAAAATAAACCACTCCATCAGTGAAGCACTTGCAGAAGCGATGCCCCGCCATCTGAAAATCTCAGACCTGCCATTCAGCTCTGCTTCTATCGCAGAAATTCATAGAATTTCACACAGGAAGTAAATGTAATATCTAAGACTGATGTATCTACAAGCACGCGTTGAAAGCCAATAAACTAAGCTGTGGCTGTGTTGGCAATTAAGAACACATAATGTGCAGGATTGTAGTGTACATCCATGAGGTACGATGTATAGTTTTGTCACCAAGTATAACTTGGTTTAGCACCTTGCGAATGCCTTTATGGATTTCGGTGGGTTCAACATTTTTACATAATGCGAGTAAAGATTAAGCAGACAATGCCGACCCCATTCTATTCCCAATAACCTAACATTCATGACATTGATAAGCCGGACATGAACTCCATTTTGGGCAACATGACATCAAAAGGACCTGCCACTCTCTGGAGTGCATTTTTCATGTGTGGTTATCAAGAAAACAGAAGTGAAAAAAACACATTAATGAAGATGTAGTTTAGTCAAAACTGTTGTTCAATTAAGGTGGAGCAGCAGAGATAGAGGTCAGAAACCAGGGACATTGAATAATATGTATCTTTGTGTACTTAGCTGAATGGAATCAACAAATCATGGCAGTTTACATTATGTCAGAATTACTAAGGGTCACTTGAAACCTTTTCTCTAGAGGCTGGCTCTCTCCTCACCAGCATACAGAAGAAATCTCAATTCCAACACACAATGTCACTGAACTCTTTCCTTGCATTTCCAATACTTAGAAAATGTGTGTGACACCTTGTTGAAGATCAACTGTTATTGGTCCGAGGACCCGATACAAACTTTCGACACTTATAATTACTGTGTCTTCATCAGGTATGAAGATTTCATACCTGATGAAGACACAGTAAGTGTCGAAAGCTTGTATCGGCTCCTCGGACCAATAAACAGTTGATCTTCAACAAGGTGTCGCACTCATTTTCTAAGTATTTCAACAATTAGATCAACATGGCAACCTACTACCTATCTTGCATTTCCAACAGTATTTTGACTAGCAAAAGGACTACTGACCTACAGAAGACACGTTCCTCATAACTATTTACATGTACATAATAATTAAATGATTGACTGTT
This sequence comes from Notospermus geniculatus, assembly GCA_002633025.1. Lineage (NCBI taxonomy): Eukaryota > Metazoa > Nemertea > Pilidiophora > Heteronemertea > Lineidae > Notospermus > Notospermus geniculatus. The sequence goes on along the minus strand of NMRB01000427.1, from coordinate 350,336 downwards.
GGTGTGGCAACTAGGCAATGCCCAACCTGTTTAATTCAACAACAAGGATCGAGTAGTTCTGTGATTCACATTTTGCATGACTTGACGGGTTTACTTGAATTGTGGAGAATTACATTGGATGGACTTCTGCAAATTCATCAGACATTATATCCTTATGCAGGTGGACAATCAAAAGATAAATTTACTTGTATCCACTTGGTTATCTTGCCAGCAACACTGATGCTTCCCTTCCAATCACAATGATTTGTTCATATGTTGTCATTACAATGAATCTAAACAATAAAATGTCATTCTGGGATGTGTTCTGGGATGTGTCTTATCTAGTGGATCTGTGTAACTCTGATAGTTTAAGTTGTGATACGGTACTGAAATGCTTAGCCAATGTTTCTGGAGACCCCATGCTTCAAGATGACCGACTGGCTGAAATGCCACCACGTGATTACCAGCAACAAATTTCATTGTCAACATAATAATCATGCACCAATGTCTTATAGAGAAGTATTACATGCAGTTAACAAGAACATTCAACATAAGTAACATAAACTTCAAATGCGTTGTTAAATGGAAGCCAAAAGTCTCTGATTGAATCAGAGCTAAACATGATGTGGTGTTGGTAAGTGATAATTCTCATTTTAAGTAGGCCCCTTAAATCAAGCACCTTCTGTAACAGGTATGGCACTACGATAGTTAGGATTACATCACACTATTAAGTAGTTATATACACAAAATCCCCTACCCTGGCATCCCTGGCTCGATGGACTAGATTATCTCAATGACTAGAGCTCAGCCACAGAGGTATTTTTGCTCTTATAGGCCTACATTATGCTGAATTTTTTTGAATAATGGTATATCCAGGAACAATACTTTTGCATCCTTGGATGTTTAATTAATAAGAGGCCATCATACAAAGCTATCACAAAAATTAAAATGAGATTTAGGGATTGATGATCCTCTCTCATCATGGAAGCNCGTCTGACCTGGTACAATAAAACAGAATATTTACACAATTACACACTTGAGTACAAAGTGCCATTTCAGGAAATCAATACCATTCAAAATCAATGACGTCACTCACTGACTCACCCTTAAAACTACATATGATCTTTCCATCATCCGTGCTCCATAATGACATAGTGTGGTCAAATGAAGACGTGACAAAGCTACTGCTGTTGTACGCTTTGATCTGAAAGGGTTAGCAAGAGAAAGGGTATGTGAGGAGTGCAAATGGGATGAAAAATACAAATGACACAATCACAGAGACAAATCATGTACCTGCACTGCATTTCAAGTAAATACAGATGGAAAGACCCCTGAATTTTTCTACTTCCTTCTCACCTGCAGCAGCTCCCCCTCGTGTCCCTTCCATGTACCCAACAACAAGCCCGTTCTTGCGTCGAGGATGGAGATGATACCAGAAGAATATCCAATCGCGACCCAGTTACTGTTTGGACTGACAGTTACACAGCGAATCAGCCCTGCCTGAGCCATGGTACATTTGAACTCCTGGGCATAATTTGACATTCGTACATCAAGGAACCTGAAAAATTACATTTTAAAGATGAACAAAACCTTCTACTCATAAAAGTTCCAGCAAGACACTTCTGCACCCAGTAAGTGGTCATACAACAGAATTGTGTAGGACATCAGTGTTTTCAGTTCCACAGGTGTGAACAACATAAGCCTGCTAAAAACTCACCTAAGTGTACCATCTGTTGTGGCTGTGATAAGGTTAGCTGAAGGAGCAGGCATAGGAGTCAGAACAGTCACTGGGGAATTCTTATTCGTCTCAAACTGCTTGATCCCCATGCCAACAAATGGGTCCCAGAGCTAGAAAACAAAATTAAGTAGTCAGACTAATCGGTATGTGAAGGTATCGTCAATTCAAAGAAATCCTTGAAGGGAAATATGTGCTTGATACGGCATGAAACTGCCAAATGAAGCACACCTTGTTTAAGGGCCTGTCACACTGAAGTCGTTCTCAAAACGTCCTACCCCATCATAAAAAATCTTAAAACGGGCTAGAACGTGTAACCCTTGGCCAAATAATGCCTCGATGTTCTGAAGCACCCTTCCCGTCCATGAAGTTCGTAAAAAGATGGTAAAAAGTTGCCACTACGTCCACTCCATTCGCACACAGTTTGAACCCGTTTGGCAAAATTGTCAAGAACGTACTGAGAACTAGCTTAGTGTGATTGGGGCATAACTTACATGTACAGTACTATCGCATGAAGCAGCAACTCGCACCGACTCTAAGAACGTCACTGCAAAAACAGATTTCTTGTGAGCGGTGTAAGTCCATTGACATCCTGATCTGAAAATTTGGAAGGAATACATATATACGCTTTGTTTGGCAAATGAACAAACTTCCTTCTGACAGAATACACTGCCATAGTGTGGTCACTCAGTAAAGCCTAGTTATTATCTGCCCTTTGCCTGTAAAACTACAAACCAGGTGTTACGTTATTGAGCTTACTTTGCAGATCCATCACCGCAGCTTCGTATTGCCCAGAGCTTCACAGTTTTATCCTTACTTGCTGTGATGAAGGAGTTCTCATTGTCCATGGAATAAATGGATCGTACACTACTTGTGTGACCTACAAGATCAGAAAAGAGATAAACCTGACTGGGTGCACCATTAAACGTACTTGAAACATTCCAACAAAATACATCTTCCAGTAAATGTGACTGGAGAGGGAAACGATGTAAGATTTTGTCACCAACTAAGCCACTAAAGGGCAGGTAAACTTTCCAAGGTTTACAGTATATGTACGAAGTTCATGTACCGGTACACTCTGATATTGCATTACTTTCAGGTCTCAGACCTGCTTCAACTCAATACATGGAAGAGTGAGTATACAGGCAAGAGTTGAAAAGAAAGATGTGCCATGAGGGCAAATTCTTACCAGAGTATGTTTGCAACTTGATCTGCTTGAAGTTGAATGTGCTACCTTTCTCACTCAGACCTGAAATAATCAAAGGAATAGGTCCAGCATGGAAAACAGAACATCAAACAGCATTCCACAAGGAATAGAAGAAACTAGAGTTGAAATTGACTTTGCAGTCAATTTGAAGACCCACTTTCACTGCATACATGTATGTGGCGGGTAGGCGTAACACGCCTAAGTGTTTCTGTGATGTGAACTGTTTGCAGTGGGACATTGATGGGAACCAATCAATGTCGACAGAAAGCGGCTGTCGACAGAAAGTGGCAATACCGTGGTCCTTTAAGTTAGTCTATCAACAAACGCACGTGGCTTCCTTCCAATGATACGACTAATTCACAACCTTCTGCCCAAAAACCTGAAATCATCCCAAACGTCTCACTTCCCATGGTTCACAAAGGTTTACCAACACGTGCTTTATTTTGATGATCTCCATATCGAAGCTACAGCGACGAAGCGGCCGTATTGTTGTGGAACGGACACTAGCGCCGCAGGACTGCAGCGGCAAATGCTGGAACTAACATAGGCCCAATCCGCATGCTCCGTTCTCTCCAAGTGCATGAAACGCCGTACATCAGACTGCTTCTAACGCGGTCACACGGGGAATCCCCTAGGCTTGCACTGTTAGTTTTAACATCAAAATTCATCGAAATTCATACTTCATCGTTTTTGGATGAAGCCAGGAAATGAAAGGGACCTGTCATATGCACATATCAACAAACCCTGAAAGTTTCGTGGTGATGCATGACTTAGTTTTTGAGTTATTGCCCTGAAACCACCAGATTGGATGGAGAGAGATCCAGAGAGAGATTCAGAGATCCAGAGAATTCCAGTAAAACCAAGGAAGACCGCCACACCATTGGTGTGTGGCGGTCTTAAAAATAGTCAATCAATTGACTGACAAAGCAAAAGGTGGGAAATTCATGTCCTCAAACCAATGGATGGGTATTCAACTTTAAATTAACCTAGTATTTGTGAGGAATGCTCAACTCACCAAGCTCATGTTCCCAGTATGCTAGCCAGTTTCCTTTCAAATGACGTGCTTTGTTCTTTTCCATCTCAGAACTGTAAACAAGGAATAAAGAATTCATCATCTCCACAATATCTGATGGCATGACATGTCTTTGATAAATCTAAAGCCACAACCATGGGAATGGGCCACAATCCCTCTCAAAATGGAGGCTTAAATGTCACAACAATGAAATAGATGACTACAGTACATGTAATTAATTCTATCAGGTATACCTCTTAAGATCAGCAGGATTAGGCAATTCAAAGACTTTGTGACCTTGTGGACCTTCAGTTGACTCTGTAACATGTGAAGGTTGGGCTTCTTCTTGTATCATAATCTTGTTCCCTTCAAGTGCTACGTTCTGCCCAAAGTTACCACTGCTGATGATTTCTTTGTCATTGTCTGGAATCACTTGGGGATTCAGTGTGACTGAAATCAGGAAGACATGCAAAATAGGAATTATTACAGGAGGACCCTCTGAAGGAAATACCATATGTTTCAGAGACATTTTCTGATTTGGAGCAGTTGCTTGCACACCAACTTGATACCCAAGACCATGATGGCTGGTTCGAGTTCCATGCTTGGGTGGGAGCATGAGACTAGTAGGACATTGCATTGTGAGCAACAAAGGGTCGAGAATGTGAATCAGGCAAATGGAAAGAACATAAAGAAGTTTACCTTTCTCCACAGGTGTGCCCCAGGCAACAAACCAACTGGTAGTTGGTGTGCCTGCACCTATAATAAGATTGGAGTATTTTGAATCAGATTCACCATTCACTTGTTGAATACACAACAAAGTTTCTACTTTATATGAGTACATACGTACACTTTAAACTACCATAATCTCTCTTTGTTCTAAAGTTGGTCATCTTGGGACAACAAAACAAAATTTAGACACAAACAAAAGATAACATGTATCTCTCTACTCACAGCTGCTTTCATCATCACTGAACTTCTCCTGTTTTTGAACCTGTTGCTTTGAGAGAGCATCATCATGACCAGTGCAAAGACGACGTATGAGGTCATCATTTCTTAAGTTTTGTTCCATGTGGATACCTCCAGCCAGCTTACAAAATGGAATGTATGCAGTATGAGCCAGTTCTGGGGTAAAACAGTTCTTGAGTTCGTCAGATATTCTGTCTCTGGAGTTGACAGTAACATTTGGTGGACTTAAGCTATCATCGTCTGTAATGACCAGAAGAACATACAGTTTAGTGAGGCAAGTACCGTTAATTCCTATTTGCGGACAGGCTACAGTGAATACACTGTATGACTTTAAATAAAAGTGACACTTACAGTATTGAACATGAGTTCTATATTAACCCACCTTTTCGATCAAAAACTGGAGGTGATAAACTGTATTGCAATGATCCCGATCTACTAAGTTGGTCCAATCTCACAGGTGTCCCTATCTTATACTCCTTTGTCTTTGAATCCATCTTGATTTCACAGAAGACATTGTCCTCCAGCAGATCAGATGGTNTCCCTTGAAGTGCTACGTTCTGCCCAAAGTTACCACTGCTGATGATTTCTTTGTCATTGTCTGGAATCACTTGGGGATTCAGTGTGACTGAAATCAGGAAGACATGCAAAATAGGAATTATTACAGGACCCTCTGAAGGAAATACCATATGTTTCAGAGACATTTTCTGATTTGGAGCAGTGGCTTGCACACCAACTTGATACCAAACACCATGATGGCTGGTTTGAGTTCCATGCTTGGGTGGGAGCATGAGACTGGTAGGACATTGCGTTGTGAGCAACAAAGAGTCGAGAATGTGAATCAGGCAAATGGAAAAGAACATAAAGAAGTTTACCTTTCTCCACAGGTGTGCCCCAGGCAACAAACCAACTGGTAGTTGGTGTGCCTGCACCTATAATAAGATTGGAGTATTTTGAATCAGATTCACCATTCACTTGTTGAATACACAACAAAGTTTCTACTTTATATGAGTACATACGTACACTTTAAACTACCATAATCTCTCTTTGTTCTAAAGTTGGTCATCTTGGGACAACAAAACAAAATTTAGACACAAACAAAAGATAACATGTATCTCTCTACTCACAGCTGCTTTCATCATCACTGAACTTCTCCTGTTTTTGAACCTGTTGCTTTGAGAGAGCATCATCATGACCAGTGCAAAGACGACGTATGAGGTCATCATTTCTTAAGTTTTGTTCCATGTGGATACCTCCAGCCAGCTTACAAAATGGAATGTATGCAGTATGAGCCAGTTCTGGGGTAAAACAGTTCTTGAGTTCGTCAGATATTCTGTCTCTGGAGTTGACAGTAACATTTGGTGGACTTAAGCTATCATCGTCTGTAATGACCAGAAGAACATACAGTTTATTGAGGCAAGTACCGTTAATTCCTATTTGCGGACAGGATACAGTGAATACACTGTATGACTTTAAATAAAAGTGACACTTACAGTATTGAACATGAGTTCTATATTAACCCACCTTTTCGATCAAAAACTGGAGGTGATAAACTGTATTGCAATGATCCCGATCTACTAAGTTGGTCCAATCTCACAGGTGTCCCTATCTTATACTCCTTTGTCTTTGAATCCATCTTGATTTCACAGAAGACATTATCCTCCAGCAGATCAGATGGTTCTGCAGAAAATCAAAAAAGTTGACACCTTATAAGTACAAAACTAACAAGAACAAGAATGCCAAAGAGAAAACAACGAGCCACAGTTTGGAAAGCATGATATGAATTATTTCTTGCGTTCAACATACATGTATGTGCCTGGCCTGTGGACAACAAACTAGCGAGCAGTTAGTCTCCTGTGATGCCACAGTGCATACTGTACCTGAAGTTAAGGAATTCTGGCAATCTGCTGGCATACAACTGTCCTCAGTTTCTGAAGAACGTCTCTTGTAACAGAACACACGGTCAAAAGATGCAAAGAAGCGCGTCAACATTGGTGTCATGTAGTTGCGTGTCATTTCAAATCCAATTCTTAGACCAATCAGATAGAGAACATCAATGAACTTGTAACATATCACAGATCTGGCATGACCACCACTTGGGAATGTGACACTACAAGAGGAGGCGAGGCGAAGAAGGGGCAACATGATGTCTTGGAATATCAAATCCTGAAAAATAATGAAAAGAGAATGAGATTCTGAATTTGACAAAGTATTGTAATTATTGTATCTCATGCTCATCAAGTCATTAATGATATAAATGTAAAAGTAACCCACCTCGAGGTTATTCATCAGGGTGGAATCAGAAAGATATGGCAAGATGTGCTGTAGCAAGGCAAGCACGCCAACAAGGCCAGCTTCTGACCGACTGTTCAGCTTCCTCTGTGCTATGGCAACCATCTCAATGGCATGTGGAAAGTATTGCAGCATTATGACCTGTTCTCCATACAATATTGCAATGTTTGAGAGGCAATCCAGAATACGTGATGCGTTCTGGTCACCGACTACTTTTCGATGGCTAGCTGACTTGGCATCATCTGAAATGCAGAAGGGAAGCCTAGGGTGCATCGAGACTGAGTTGGCGTGGTCTGATTGCAAAGAAGCAGAAGTTGAAAGCGTCAGCACCAAGGTTCATGCTGGAGACCGACATTGTCAAATACCCACTTGGTCCCACAAATATAAATAAAAGCTATGAGAAAGTGCCAGCAGACTGACTTCACAGAAGTTTATCGCATTGGGGCCTACCTTCGATGTGAATGAACGCCATCTGCTCTTCTCCAACGTAACAGAGAGCCAACATACGTAAAAGATTCCTGGACAAGAACTTCGCCGTCAGAAGAGGTCCAAGTTTGTGGGAGAGGTATTTCACAGATTCAGCAGCCACATCGCTTACGTTACACTCTGTGGAATTAGTTGACTCAATTATATTGGCTGTGAATTCCTCTGTCTCACTCCGAACAATTTTGCGAAATTCAGGACTCATGTCAACACCATCTGCATTGTCTTCTTCATCCAAAGTGCCTGTAGGGGAAGAATTGTAACCCAAGACCGTGACAATGCTGTGGAATAAGTAACTGTAACATTTTCAACATCCTTCTTTTGAATAAATTATCTCACCCTGTTAACTTTATAGAGGCCTTGGTGCACTGGATTTTTCAGCTCTTTTGCCGATTGTAAACCAGGAGAACATGTAATTACAATGCCTGTCAAAACAGTGCCAGAAATTGCATAACAACAGCAGTGGACTGAATCGTACAGAGAACATAAACTTACATTCTTCTCCATCAGACTCTTTGTCACCGGCTTCTCCCTCATCAATGACATCTATATCAGCTATGTCAACGATATCGTCCACGTCAATGTCCTGGTCGTCAAATACGGACGATTCTCTCCTGTCACGAAACTCTCCATCAGTGCTCCCAACACTTCCCGACTCATGACGTTCACGACCAGAATCCATCAGACGAGATACACTATGAACTGATAACCTGCCAATGCTTTGCGAAAGAGGACCATCAGAGTTGTCGCTTTCATCATCCTCTTTAGTTTTCTCCTCGCTCGAGTTACTCTGTTGATCTTGGGTCATGGCTAACTTGTGCAAGGCATTTTCTCCCGAGCTCCCAGCATCGCTCAATTTTCTGTCTTGCTCTACTGGTGAAAGTGACCGCATTGTCTCTGCTTCCAAGAGTATGTTATCTGCCAAGTTGTCATCAAGATCATACTCGCAGCTTTCGGGGGAAGACTCCACGTTAGTCGAATCTGTTGTTGCTTTGACTGACGGAGGAGAAATGCCTTCCGTTTTCTCTACAACTTCTTCTAGTATATCTAAGCGATTTGAATCAGCACGACGAAACTTGGAATGTGCCTCTATCAGCTCTCGTTGTAATTCAACTTCAATTGAGGCTGTGGAAAGCTTTGAGGATGAAATACGCGAGGGACAAGTGATCACTGAATCAGTCGCATCATTTTCTCCGAACATCATACCCATCTCTCCTTCGTTTGGAAAATCTTTGTAACCAGCAATAGCTTCAATCAGAAGGGTTGAAAAGTGAGCAAGGAATGTCTGCAGACCTAAACGAATGATGAGCTGTTTCAAATACGACCGGTGGTATAGTTTCAAGTGTTTTTCACTTGTGTAGTCACTGTCAAACAACCGTACCAAAGATGGCAGAAAATGTTTTGCAGTTTCTTTTGGCCCCAACGCCCGTGAAATGTGGTTGAACAAAGCCCATGCTGCAGGGACTGTCGTGTCCACATTGTCGAACATTTCCTTCACATATGGCAGAATCAGTTCTATCCCTTCTGATCCACAATGATTCAAAATAACATCCAAGTATTCATTCATCATGTAAACTTTTTCTCGTTGAATTTGAAGGATCTGCTGACTTTTCACAATCAACTTCATGTCACTTTCAACAATTTGAGCAATTCTTTCATCTTCCTTGGGTAATTTTTGAAGAACGTCATAGAGATCTTCAAAGTACGATGGAAATGGAATGGGACTAATCACTGAATGAAGGAGAACACCAGGTGTTGGACGAGGAAGATCGCAGAATGAGAAGCCCTTGTACACGAAAAGAGGACCATTTTCTGGACAATTATCTGGATCCCATTCTCTTGAAAGTTCAAGTAAGTAGTGAACAGCCTGGCGAATAGGTCTGGAAGAAGAACTTTGTAACTAAGCAACCATTTTTCTTTATACCGGTAATCATAGTTGATGATGGTCATGAAGTCCCACAACCCAACAATCTACTTTGAACCACATGTGAAGGACAAGTGTTCTGAATGGAAATGAGGAAAATATGTTCTGAATGGAAATGAGGAAAATAAATGCACATGTAAAAGGCTACCGGTAGTCAACTGCATACCTTGGGATTTCCTTCCAATCTCTCTTGCAGAGCTGACGGATGGCCTGATATCTCTGTTTTAGAGATGCAGTGGGGCTCATCATACGGAGTTTGTGTGCCATGAAGACCTCCACCATCAAACAACCAAACTCCTGCATTTGGCAAGTGAGAACCTTCTCGAAAGGGTCATCTTTTGGTGATGTCTGAAAAGGACAAGTATGATCAGTTTGCTACTAATACATGTATACTTAGACCTACAGGTAGGGCCAAGTGTACTCAAATTCCAATCAACTTACATTGATTTCCTGCTCTTCAGGCAGTTTCAGCATTGTCTTTGATGAATATTCATAGAGGTTCTCAATTCTCTCCAGGAGGAGAAGTGGGTTATAGTTGTCAGGGAGATTGATCTGCTCAGCATCGATAGTACCAGACCGATGCCTGAAATTAAACGGACATTCAGATGCAGAATTGACTTCTCATGAAGACATCCAATATTCCAGTTGACTGATATATCAGTACAATCCAGCGAATAGATTGCATGCACTAGTGTCAAGTTGTCTGCAGTGCTGGATCACAGTGGCATCTTGTATGGCATCTCAATGTAGTGCGGTGTTAAAATACATCAATTGTGGGCCGTCAGGTGAGCATCATTATTTCAACGCCATACCTCATTTCTGATGCACTTGGTTCCCTTTCTGCATTTACAGGTATTTCTCCAAAAACCTGCAGTGCTGCAGTCAAACTTTCCAAATTTTTCTTCATGCTGCTGTCATAATTCTGAAGATTTAAAAAAACAAGAAATGGTAAGTTCATCGGCGATGAAGAATACACTCATCATTTGATGTGTACCAACATGTGTACCATACATCAGAAACATTGCCATTTCCGAATGGTCTGATGTAAAATATGTGAAGAAGTTATGTAAGGGATCAAGCCAGATGAAGTCTCAGACCTTATCAGTGACTGTCAATGAAAACTAAATACAAGAGCATGCACTGATAAGAGATGTTTTTTCCCTAAAAAAAAGGGCACACATTAGGCCTAGGAAGTTGCTGTATTTCTAATACTACCTCTAGAACGCTTGGTTTCCTCTGAAAGTCAGGTGCATCTCTCGATACAAAGGTCTGATTGCACAGTCTCCTTGGATGTGGCGAGTTGAACAGTTGCACAACCCCATGATTCGTGAGATCAGTGTGCTGATTGACCAACTGAAGACAGACATTCTTTGCCTTGACAGCTGACTGACCACTCAACTGCAAATATGAAACACAATCAGCATGAAAAATACAGTATCAAATCATCTGAACTGAAGGTCATTATCCTATAAATCTGAAGTTCTCAAGCTAGTAGTTAACAAGTGCATCCAGGTATATCAAATACACAGTGGGCCAACCAGAACCCCAAATCTTTGATTGTTGATACATCATTGGCCCAAGCTCAACAGACAGTACAGGGTAGAGGCATGACAAGTTATCAAAAAGGACTTACCTTGTAACCAAATGTAAGGTCTATCCAATGATGCAATGTCTCGGAGACTTTGGGACTTTCCAGAACTCTCAAGTGTTCCCTGATAAATTCCTCAGGGGACGAACACCAGGGAGGAATCTGAAGGTCAGGCAAGTCATGGTGGATCGAGGAGAAAATGGTGGCATCAGTGAAGAATTCTGGAATGCATTCATCTGGCGTCCACTCATATAACCGTGCCATGTTTGTTGGATATTCATGTGGGACCCACTTCTTCCTGACATGCGTGCAAAGAATGTTTTTGCTAGTCCGCCGTGCTTTATAAACATAGTATGTTATGTCAGACAAGACATCTGAAATATGATGTGGGACGTGCGGGATTCCTTCGCCAGAATTAGCCATCGATGAATCAATGTCATATGTGATATCCAACTGACTATCGCCCTTGTTTAATCGAAATTTCGACATTGTCAGGTCACGAAGGTTACCCTCTCGGCAGGTGAAGTCGATGACCCATGGAAGGACAGGATAATGGTTGGGATCGCCCATTCGCCTACCAGATAAGCGATTCAAGGTCATAAGATATTGATAATTTGACAGGCTACCATGGACCCAGGCCTGAACCAAGTCGGGTACATTCTCAACAAGTGGAGTGTCTGGTGAAACTGATGTCTGTAATGAGCCCATCTCACTGGCAGGGCTGATGTGATCATCTGCAGAGTCTTCAATAGCAGGGGACTGCTGAATGATACTCCTTACACTAGGAAGAGCAAGCAAAACCCAAAGTTTTTCATCCACGAGCAAGTCTTCAAGTCGGACTCCTCGCATCGGTTGTCCACTCTCTGAACATGATTTCATCAACTGAAGAACTTGGTAGAGGATAAACAACGGCTTGGCGTATGATTTTTCTAAGATGGCTGGACTAAAGGTGACAATGTCATGGAGAGTGTAGGTGATGTAGGGTTGAATGACATAAAAGGCTGAGTCTGACTCCAAAATGGCAATGGCTGGTAAGACGTTGGCACTGTCTACTGGCATTCGACTATAAGTGTGATGACTAGATCCAGAGGGCTGTCGCCCCAAAGTGAGAGGCTGGCATCGAAAAAAGGAGCTCAGGCTTTCCCTTATGACATCATTGAAAGGCTGGAAGTGAATAAAAATTTGCCATTTGAACACCAACACATCACTCTGGAGAGGCAAAAACAACAGACTAAAACCTTAGATTTCTGCAAGAGTGACAAACATGGATTGAAGTGTCATAAATCTGCAAGACACTATGTTAATGAAATGCACTGAGAATCCCTCACCTTCTGTTCTCTCTCAATTCCCCTTTCCCTGAGTAGGTAGTTGAATTTCCTGTGACTTTCAGCCCAGTTACTCTTGTAGTTTTCCCTGCTCAGAGTTGACATTAGCTCTACATACCCCATGTCAGGACTAATTGCTGACTTCATCTTGCCAAGTGGACTGCAAATGGAAAATTGCCAGTGATTTAGACAAAAGGTATTCAATACAGGAGATCCTGAAGTTTCAACTGATATTCCTGTTAAAATAACAATCCTGCAGATTCTTTTTAACTTTACCAACCATGCCAACATCGTCTCCTCCTTTCTGATGATCTTTATGGTTATTCTTGACCATGGTTTTGGAACCTCCTTACAGGAGGGTGCTATGTAGGCCTGTATCTCTGCATCATCTACTCCTGGATGGACGGGAATGCTTGGTAGAATCACTGCACCTTTTCCCTTCACCTTAAGGGACCTTATCCAATCATCATGGACCTGGAATGAAGACGTCATTATAAAGTGAATGTCCTGAAAATGAACAAGGATATCAAATCTCATCTTCTAACAATGCTTCAACTTGGCGGTGTTGATGATCAGACAGCAAAAGAATGACATTGGTATTGTCCAACTGACATCATGGTCCATCATGTCCATGGATGACTACATTGATGTAGGCCTAGGCCTCTAGTAGCCACATGCCATGTGTACTCCCTAGGCCTAGGCCTACTAGGCATAGGCTATGCAGACCTAAAAGTCTCCCGCATCTGGCGGAGAAATTTGTGAGAAATGAATGATTTTGATGATTTACTAACCACAGCTAATAATCTGCCTTCTGAGAGAAATCGACAAAGCGTCTGCTTAATTTTGAGATCTTTCTTTATGTCCTGAAAACCGTCCATCATTTCTGCAAATCTGCAGGTTATGAGCTCTCCCGGAAGTGCAGAGGTTGTCTTCCAATTGACAAGACAAAGTGCAGCAGCGTCAATGATGCCTCCATTTTGTTTACGACCATCCCAACCTCGCCTCCAGCCAATAATATTTTACCCTGTATATAAACTCTGTACATTCCAGTGTACATTTCTGACTGCCAAGAGGCGAGTATGGTAAAAGGGGTTCTGCCATTCTCCTGTCACGAAAATTCTTTGATAGTTTTTCTTGTTTTTAGCCGTTTACCTCTATTTTCACGACAATGACTGAAATATTTGCTTCATTTTGTGGCAAATTAAGAACCTTCTACTTTGAAGATCATTTTCATATTCCGGCCAAGTCAATCAAAGCTGCGGTATGCGAATGTGAAGTAAGTAACTTATCCTGCCTGCAGTACAGTACACTGCACTGTACAGTACATACATGTACTACACTACAGCCTATGTACATAGACGTATGACATGATGATGTAGGCCCTAATTACGTTGGTATTGGTTCTTTTTCCAGGGTATCAAACTTGATGATGTGTTCATAGCCTGCAATGGACGTCTTGTTGGAGATGACAGCTTCATTAACCATGGCTTCATTTATCATGTTGTGCCAAGAATGTGTGGTGGAAAAGGAGGATTTGGGTCCATGTTACGTGCAATTGGTGCTCAGATTGAGAAAACAACCAGCAGAGAAGCTTGTCGTGATCTCAGTGGAAGGCGGATGAGAGATGTCAATAATGAAAAGAAGTAAGATCTGATGAAATGGAAAAGTAGATGTCACAGCTTGGTCTTGGACAGCTGGCCTTGGGCCAGGAGAGAGGGGTTCCTCCAACATTAACAAAGCCAACAAGGCTATTAAAGTGAAATTGACACTGAATGCCAATGACAACTGTTTGGTTTCCTATCTTGACTGAATATGACAATGACCCTTTCAGATTAAAGGATTGGATGGGTAAGCAGAGTGAGCGGGCAGAAGAGAAAGAGCGCCGCCGCCAAGAGAGGCTTGAGAGGAGGAAGCAGATGCCAAATCACAAGTTTGATGATCCAAAATATAATCAGCAGAAAGCAGCAGTGGCTGAAAATCTGGAGGATGCACTGACACAAGGTTTGATAACTCCTATTTGGTCAATAAAGCTCAAGTTGTAGTGCCAGTTGCAGTTGATGATAAAAACTTCCTACATGCGACATAGTTTTATCTCCAAGACACACTTTTTCTTGCCATGGATTTGTGGAGCTTTTTCTGTAACTGAGAAGACTTTAATAGGTCTTCCCTGTATAATTGCATTTTGTGTGTGTATTGTTCTACAGGACGAATTTGCATTTCAGGTCTTGCCAAAGCTGGTTCAAGTGGGGAAACCCCATCCGCTGCTGCAACAGTCACATCAGGAAACAGAAAACGAAAACTTTCTGATGACTCTCCTGTTGACAAGAAAAAGGCTGCTGAATGGTAGGTTGTTTTCTCATATTTTCTCTGCTAGCATCCGTGGAGTTCTACCTCTTGTGTCGAAGAATCAATTGATTTACTTCATAGAATGCAGGGTTTATGCAGCGTCATAAAAAGTCATAAAAGGTCATAAATTTGGAAGTATGCTTTTATGGCCATTAAAAGTCATTGAATTTCAGCAAATCTGTTTGAATGGTCATAAAAGTCTTTAAATTTTGAGCAAACAGGTCTTTGTTTTCATTCATCCAAGCTGTCAACGGGTAAATGGACTTATTTAGAAAGGCCAATTAGGCCTAACACTTCCTCAAGACTTCTGCCACACCACCAGCCGTGTCAGCAATTAGCTCGGCACTGTCTCACACAAATCATTCATTGACTGAAGGTCTTCTGTATTATGTAAAAGGGTAATGATGGGAAAGAATGACATTCATTAATTTGGGATTTGTTGATTGGATTGAGATTTAAAAGATTCAGAAATGGACTGGAAATTGGTGTTGGTTCTTCAGCTTGTTCAGTGAAGGAAGTTCAAAATTTAACTTTGCAGAAAGTGTGTACATGTAGTCGGACTGTTGGGGTGTGTTTGTGATGAATGGGATAAGATTCGGAAATGGACTGGAAACAATCAGTTCCTCAGTGTTCAGTGAGCAGGCCTTTATATTCCCCCAAATTAACGACGTTCAATTTGAGTCTTGTTTTACATTTAAATAGGAATCTCAGATGCCTAGAAATGGCGTCTTTTATCCTCTATTTTCAAAAAATTTTCTAACGAGGGGGACACCCCCCTCGCGCTCCCCCATTGCGCCTTCGACGCTCTGATGGGGCCTTTGGCTCCATACCACCGTACAGAAATAGCCCGAATTAGGGAATACAAAGGCCTGAGTGAGATAGTAGTAACTTACAATAGTTTGCAAATATTGTTGTTAAATTTGCTGCTGTATTTCTTGTCTGGTCAGTGTCTGTCGGTCTATAGATGAGTTTTACCTTTTTTTGTGTTACGAAGAGGTCATAAATTTCAACCTTTTCTGGTACTAAAAGTCATTAAAAAGGTCATAAATCCTAACCACAGATTGCTGCATAAACCCTGAGAATGTCTCTTTCTGCCTCTCTAGGCTTGGTCTTGACATTGACAACCTCAGTGACTTGGACAGCAGCTCAGATGAAGATGCATCTGATGCGAGTGTGAAATCCACACATGGATCGAGCTCAGACCACACATCTCTCAGTGATGACACAATGCCATCAGCTTCAGCTTCCATTGAGGACAGTAAAACCAGTCAAATAGCTGACAGCTCAACTGAGATCCCATCCAACATTCCCCAAAAACCAAAGCATGGTTTGCTTGCTGCACTGGACCCACCAAAACATGAAAACAAACAAAGCCCACCGAGAGCTGACCAAGGCCACTCTGATAGCGCACCAGAGACCAATGACAGAGGCAGTGCACAGAACAAGGGAGAGCCGGAGGTGAGCATGTCTACAAATTCTCTTTAATCCCTGAACTGACAGAGAATATGCCCTGTAGATGTCTACTTACTAATTGTGTCTGCTGTCACATTTCTTGCAGGGAGAAAAGTCTATCGATATCGATGATTTCAGTTCGCGTGAAGAACTACAAACACTTGGACTTGACAGACTGAAGCTGGCCCTGGTTGAGAGAGGACTCAAGTGCGGTGGAACCTTGGAGGAAAGAGCAAAGAGAGTATTTTCAATCAAAGGACTCAGAAACGATCAGATTGATCCTGCTCTGTTTGCCAAACCTGTGAAAGGAAAGAGCTCAAAAGGAAAGAAATATGTTCAGGACTGAAGAAAAATTATCCCATCACCGTTTGATCTACACTTCTTCCATGAAATTACAAAGGCCGCATTGAAATTTGAACATTTTACTTGCACCAAAATGTTATGAAAACAAATGACAACAAAATATGTAGTATCAACAACAACCTGAAAAACTGTCAGTGACTAGAAAAACGGCAAGACTTTGCCAAGAATTTACATGTACCTGCATATGTAGGAACCATTCTGAAAATAAATACTACTACATTTTACTAGCTGAGGTTGACTAGCCTCATTTCAAACTCTGTGAACATCAAGCTTATACCGGAGTTTTACAACTGTGCACGTTTAGAAAAAGAAAGTATTCTTTTTTCTCACAGTATGTAATCCACTTCTACCAGTATCACAGTCTATGTACAGTTTTCAAAAACTACATCTTACAAATGTTGTCAACATTATTCACTGTCGTTTGAAGTTTATCCATATACACTGTACATGTCGTGCATGCTACTTGCACAGCATGAACAGTTGTTTTCAATGTATCACACAAATGCTTGTCAATTAGCAATAATTTACAGCTGTTTAGATCAATCAATCTGTGATTCCACTTCATAATGAATAATGAACATTTCAAACACGGATGTCGGAGTAAAGCGACGTTCATAAAACTACTTAAGTCTAAGTGCGACACTTATTCTTTGTTGTTGAACACAAAAGTTAAGTAGGGGTTTATGAATTTATCAAGTGGAAGCTGGGACCTTGTTTTCAGCACACTTGCTGTCCAGTACCGGTAGTCCTTTCCAGACAAACCAAAACGTCATTTGTCCTTAATGAAAAATTTCGTCCCAACAAACTACATGCATAACTTCGTTATAGGTTTTTTCACTCCCGGAGTTTTGACCATCAAACGGATACTCGCACGTTTCAATGCAACATGTGGGGTAGGACTGTTCTTCTGATGGTGTTTCCCATGCCATGATTTGGGCATGGTTTGGGGGAATATTGTCTGGGTAGGTCTCAACCCAACAAGATGAATTTGACAAGATTGAAACCCTTCCTTTCTTAGGCTTCGGGCTATTTCCACAATAGGATTTCTGTGATTTACTTGACTTCATAACATAAGAGTCCACTCTTGTCTTCATTGCCTTCAGCTCTGTTTCATTCATCTGAAGAAAGAAATGATTTCTGAGAGTCCAGCAATCACTGCACTATAAACAGTTTCCTGAAAACCACTTCATTGACTTGATTGTGTTCATTCAATGCATTGCAGACAAAGCATAAAATTGCCGTATTAAAGTGCAAGCTGCTGTCCAAGAGATGTTTAATGGAGAATGTCTGCATTGATACTTGTTACATAAAACAGAACTGATTTTTCAAGAATACCCTCCAAGCATTTTAATACCTGAGATTTACTCCCTTCGTGAGATTCACACTCATCAGCTGATGCTATGGCCTCATCAGTTATCACCTCCCTTGTCGATGGATGAGGCGGCATTTCTCCATCCAGATACGATACCTCGGCAGATATTGTTGACAAACCAATCTAAGATAGGAATGGAAATATTATACCATGTCACATCTCATGGGCGTCGCCAGGTTTTCTGAAGGGGTTGAATTTCCTAAAGGCAGGCCGTAGCCCCGCCAGCTCGCATGTCAGCGAGGGCCAAAAGCCCTTGTCCTGACGGGGGTCCTCCCCCAGGAAAACTTGAAAATCTAGATGCTCTGAGACGCATTCTGGGGCATTTTTCAATCGGCCCTGTCCTCAATGCATGAAGCAGCTTTGAATATAGGACACTGTTCGCCAAAGGGGGGCATTTGCACCCCCCTCCGGCCGCCCCTGGTGATGCCCATGCATGGTGACGAGTCGTGAGATCACATACTGACACATGTATGCCTATCGGTACATGCACATAGGAATAGTACAGCAAGGCACAATCACCCATTCAGTCATTGGGATTACTTCACTGGGAAAGAAAATCGATTGCAGAGTGTCAAGTTATCAATAATCTGCATGTTGCCTTCTGCAAATCGAATGGTACATAAAGTTTGAAACTTATTTCTTACCGAAAAGGTTTCCTCTTGTTTTGAATTAGAAGGTGTGCTTGTGTACACCTTCCTCTTCTGTGGAGGTTCAATAACTTCCGGTAATGAAAACTGTACACTTTTGTTGGGGACGGAAGGCTTGGTCTGAAATAGAGGGAGGATGACACAAAGTCAGTGATCACCACAGCAACATATTACCGGTACTGATAAATCTTCCAACCTGTAACATTCTCGTATACTGCAATGGACATGTAACAAATGCATGTATACATCACAAATCAGGATCAAATAACATCACAGGAAAGCACCAGAACAAGTACGTGCCATAAAGGATCACTCACCTTTATATCATTGGGCCTGGTGCCTTCTGCTTGACTTGTCTCATTTGTATTATACAAGCTTATATTACTGTCACATTGCAGTCCATTTTGTGTGTCGCCAGCTGCAATGCACAATTATTAACATAGGTCTTTAGGGGAAAAGTATGATTGTTAAAGTAGCAATCCAAATTGGGCATAATAAGATTTAATATCTCAGCAAACTTACAACTGGCCATGACAACAGAACAGCTGATGCTATCAATTTCTGGCATTCTTTCATCCTGATTTGGGAAAAGTAATGTTGAGTTTTTAGGTTGCAGTCTTCCTTGCTTCTTCAGTCTTTGTGTTGTTTGACTTTTCCTTCAAGCAAATGAAATAAAGAGTATCGTTTTTTTCTGTCAGCCATTAACCTTTACTAAAGGACAGCGCTTAGATTATCACATTGCCTTAGATCAAGTCGAATATGGACATGATGACTACCGGTTCAACCTCTGACATGACACTCAATTAACTGCTCTGCTTGAAGAAAATCAAAAGCTTGGCATACTTTGGAGACAGAACTGATGAAATGTGCTTGACAGCTTGAGGTGGAGTTTTCTCAGCTTGGGTCTGCTGCAACTTGCTCTCGATCTCTGAAATGTCTGGTAGACCCAGGTCTTTTATGTTTTGGGCTGTTCTTTTATCTAAAAGCGTTGAATTGATAGGCTTCCAAGAACTTTTTTCACGCTGAATGACATCATTCTGCGTTGCTTCCAAGGAGTTATCATTCAATGACAAAGAGCCAGGCTCTGAAAAAGTGAGTTTTCGAATGATTAATGGATGAATACCAGTATAACTGATCCATACAAGCAACCATTTCAAGGTTTTCTTTTTATATTCATCATCATATACAGTGGAACCTCGGTAAGGGGACCACCCAAGGGATTGGAGCAAGTGGTCCACTTAGGTGAGGTGGTCCCGTTACTGAAATTGTATTAGTATGGCCTACCTCTGTTTATGGTGGAGATATCCTCAACTCCATCAGCCGCAACCTTGCTATGTAGCAGAGTTGATGTTAGCTTTGGCTGGTGTATGTCTTTTCTTCGCTTTTGAATTTGAGGAGAAACAATTTTAAACTCCTCAGCATCATCTCCTGAATCAACTTCTTGGTCTTTGCTGTCACCTACTGATATTTTAAAACGAATATGTGAATACGTGATGCTGTGTTGTATCATGTCTGAAGATCAGACCGAAGGTTACGGTAGTATAGCCCTTCACATGTTTACTCAGTTCTGTAGGACAGATAGGCTTAATAATTACTAACCGGGTCTGATATTAAGCGTGCAAATATCGACAAAACTGTACCACATAGAATTTCATTACATGACAGTAAAATTCAGCCAATATTGCCTCCCGCAGTTGAGGTTTATGACCACATCATTCGACCAGAAAGGAGGTGGGGGGGGGGGGGGGTTGGAGCACTCTGGGTCAAGCTGTTCCTGAGTTATAGCACTTTGATAATTTTTGGGTTATGCCAACTGGTGGCCATGTTGGATGTCCGATCGCACCGAAACATGGTACTTTTAAGACTCACCCTCTAATACACATTTACGCAAGATATGAAGTTGCTCAGTGAAATAAATGGCGAACTGAGGCAGGTCCGTTACTTTTGTACAACCTCTGTGACCTTGAAAAGTAGGTCAAATCAAAAACCCGTTACATGTTATGTACGGTATCCTAATTAGATACACCTGTGATGAAAATTTTTGAGATGATCCAGTTAGTTCAGGAGTTATTGCACTTTTTGTGTTTTTGGTTTTGGCCATCTGCATGGTAACCAAGCCAAGAATCAAATCGGACCAAAACTTGGTGTCATAGGTCATCTGACCTAGGGGTATATATCGACGACGACGGACACCGCATGACGACAAAAGCTCACAGGTGAGCTAAAAATGAAACACTTCACCTCCTGGAATAGTTGACATGTCTTCCATGACCAGGCCACTAGCCTCCTCATCTGGCAGGACTGTGGAAGACATCTTGGGCTCCATTTTCTTCACAGGGAAGATAGGTAGACTCTCGAATGTATCAACCTCAACAAGTTCTGGACTTTCGCAGCCGAAATCTGTGAGGAGAAACAAAGCAATGTGAAAACTGGCTTCCACAGGAGAATGTCTTGGAAGATACAGAGCAGAGACAGGAATTGCTATTTAAATCATTGCTGGTAGACTGAGGGAACAGCAGACAGTAGTGTAGCGTAGCATGTCTTATCCTCGGGAGGATATGACATGCTACCGCTCTAACACAGAACACATTACCGTATTTCTAATGCCCATTATATGCATCTAAGTCAGACACACCTGGCTTATCACTTTGATCACAAATGCTGTCTAATTTTCGGAGATTTGCTACCACTTTGTTGGGAAATTTCTTGATACCATTGTCTTCTCTTATTTGACAGTCATGGTGCAGCCCCCTTACTGACCTGGTAGTAAGGTCTGAAAGACAAAATCAAACTGAAGTCATGGTGCAGTCCCCTTACTGACCTGGTAGTAAGGTCTGAAAGACAAAATCAAACTGAAGTCAAGTCTTGGTTTGAAATGAATCAATTACATTAACTGAAATATTATGTTATTCCTTATTGTACCAACCTGAGTTGACTTTGGCGTCTCTCAAAACTTCGGGCTCAGGACACCCTGAGGACTTTTGGCTGAGGGAGTCTTCTGTCATGATATCAGCAGTAGCACCCTGGAGTAGTGTAGTTGTGCCCATTGCATAAGGATTATCTCTAGATTCTGCACCACTGTTCCCAACACTGTCAGTGCGTGTCTCAGTCGATGCACTTGATTCCAACAGGTCTTCTGTCATGAGGTCATCAGTAACATCTTCAGTGAATCTGGTTGATTCTGAAAGACACAAAAACTTCAGACCCTTCTGTTCTTGGTGTCAACTAACACCCTTCATAAAAATCAGTGAATGGGGACCGATTTCGGTCAGATTAATTCTGACACAAAACTGTCAGAGAATGTAACTCAATCATCTCACCAGTTTGAGCCACAGACTTGTTACCAGTAGATGATTTAACTGTCTCGCAAAGAGATGACACCTCCTGTCCAGATGAACAAGATATTCTCGAGATAGACAAGAATCCAGCTTTAGAACCTTTGGATGACCTCCTGTCGAGTCTTACAAGATTTGAAACATTTGCATGTGGATTGGATGATTTTCTGGGTCCATGCATCAGTAGAGAGAGCAAAGGGTCTATTTTTGGCAACTGCACCATCGGAGTTTTTTTGGGTGAACACTGAGTTGCGATTGGGGTGAGTTTTACTGCTTTACATGTAAATGCTTTGGAATCACATGCAGGTTTGTCCCGTATACAACCAGCTGTAGGCGTGGACAAATTGGATGGAACAACACCCTTCAAATCAGCTCTCTTTCGCATACTCTGCAAAGGGTGTTTTTTGGTGGCCTTTGTGAAACACTCCAATGCCACAATCGTTGAAGCGGACTCCTCTGTTTCCTCAGTCGGTTTTCCTTCTGAATTCATAGACTGCAACTGCACATCTCTTTCCTGTGAGCTGGGTAAGGCTCGCACATCAGGTGCTCGAGTAGTTTTGGAAGATTTGACCAAATTTTTGTCTCTCACGTTTTTGTTGATGTTGCTTATATCATAAATCCCCTTGCCTTTAGCAGATTTCTGTAACTGTTGCCTGCAGTAGATACCATAGATTAAATTTCTAAGCTGTTTGTTTTTGCAACACAGAATCAGTAATTAATTGAGCAGAAAAAACAGTAGGGCATTTCTTTACCAAGGAGTACCAGTCACAGCTTGATTTGATAAAGGGCGCACATATACCTTTTTCGTTTCTTTGGCATAACATCTTCCATATCTTCAAAAAGTGTTGGTTCACGAACCTCTGCCTTCTTTTTCTTGTCTTTGTCCTTATCAACAACATGTTGGCATCTTTTCTTCCTTGGAACTGCCTCTTTTTCTTCATCTCAATTAAAAAAGATACACACCTTCAAGATTCTTTCAACAAAACGTTAATGAGCCTGCTCTTTTTGTTAAAAACTTAGTTAGCAGGGTTCAAAGTTCATGACCATTTGGTCTAAAATGCGACTTGGATTTTGCTCTGTGCGACCAAAAAAATTGATGTTCTATTAAATGCATTTTGTATTGTGTGCGACTTGATTTTTTGGCCTGTTCGACCAAAATCTGCTTTTTCAGAAAATGAACTTTGATCCCTGGTTAGGTTATATTTTTATTATCAAATATGCAGGCCTAATCTTCAAACTAAGAACCATACTGCATGCAGTGTGTTCAGATAAACACATAGCCAATCTCAAAACAACAATACATTTTCTTTTAATTTCAAATCCAAAGAAAGCACAAAAATTGACACACAAGGTGGTAAATATCAAGAAGTCAACTTCCAGAACTAATAGCAAATTTTCGACCCCAACCGGGGTCTTCCTCAGGCAATTTTCAGTTGGAGAGAGGTCTCTCCAACTGAAAAGTGCCCGAGGAAGACCCCGGTTGGGGGTCGAAAATTCGCTATTAGTTCTGGAAGTTGACTTCTTTTAACCTCAAAAGGTAAAAAGAACAATTAGTCCTGGGCCCGGTTGCACAAAACTCACGATAGTGCTAACTTGATGTTAGTGCTAACTTTATGTTAAGTGACGTAAAAATCCATTGTCTTTTTACGTCAAACATAAAGTTAGCGCTAACACCAAGTTAGTGCTATGAGTTTTGTGCAACCCAGCCCTGGTTTTAAAACTCACCAGATTTGTTTTCAGAGCTCGACTCAAAAGGATCTGAAAATATTCTAACTGAGGAGAAAATCTCTCTTATTTTTGCTGTCGTATTATCATTGAAAATGGGTTTGTCTCCTCTGATCTTCCCCCTGTTGGTTTTCTTCCTTGACCTTGTCCTTGAATATGTCTTTTGGACACTACTAAGCTGCTTGGTAGCCATGGAAAAAGTGAGGGCCACGGTGTAGCCTAAATATCAAATTTATCTGTGGAAAAAAATGAATGAATGACCAGTATAGGCCTAGGCCTACGAGTCATAGCCGGGGGGTCACTCTCCATAAAGTGTGTTGCACATCGTCATCAGTGTTAGGGGGTTACTCCACTTTTTTCATAAGCCCCTTTCAGCTGGTAACAGCAATTTATTTTGAATCCCCACCCCTTTTTGGCTGGGTACTTTTCATTTCAATCCCCACGGGACACATGTCACATGGACCACACCAGGCAGGTGACATTTTGCTTGGTGCATTTAAGTTGCAATTGCTGCCCCTATAATTAGGGGCCTGTTCCCTTTAGTTGTACTCATAAGAATCCAGGGTCATTTTGTGACCAACTTGATGTTAACAAGGGCTCCTCTAATTAACCAGTACATGTAATTACATGTAGACAATCAGTATGTCATTTGCTCAACCTGCTCATGCCTTTTTTGCTCAAAGATGTCAAAAAGGGAGAGAGGTATATAAAAAGGGCCCAGTGAACCCAACATTTCACAGCAGTTTCTCAATCAGGATGGAGGTGATCAAGAGCTCAAGAGGAGGCCAGAAACATTGCTATGAGTGCTAGAGCAACAGCAATCTACTGGCAGTAATCATGGATGTCGCGGACGAGTTCGTACCTCGCTAGCTATCCAGAACTTTGTCATGAATTCTGAACCCCTAAACTCACTAAAAATGCAATTTGTCTAATTTACCTATCTTTATGTCTAGTTTACCTTTGTCTAATTTACCATTGTCTAAAATGACCATTGTCTAGATTACCACTGTCTAATTTACCATTGTCTAAAATGACTATTGTCTAATTTGCCATTGTCTAATTTACTCTGTCTAAAATACCGTTGTCTAATTTACTTTTGTCTAATTTACCCGGATTCGTNAAACTCTCTACATAAAAATCCGACAGTTTTCTGAAGGATGAGGAGCCTGTACAGCATTTTTTTCATTTTAGATCTTGATGTGACATATACAGCAATGCGAAGACAAAAGATACGCTTTCCAATTGGAGATCGAGTTTTTTCCAATAGTGTCATCACCTTAGCACTCCTAAAAATCTACAAGAAACCACCAACAGCACGGCATTGGAGACGGCTGGCAGAGAGGCACAACATTCATCATGGTCGGGTTAGTGTCCATCAAGTTATATCGTGGAAGAATGATGAAGGAAAAATCATAGACTCAAGGTGAGCACTATAGCAACTTAAGGTCGTGCCTCTCCATATTAGTGATTTCTCAGCGTGCAAGTTGGTTCTCTATACGGAAAACTCGACCATAGGAAACTATGGGCAGTCATTTGTGTCAATGATCTTAGTGCAAGTCCTGAGGAATCCAACTGGTGAATAACCCATTGAAAGCTGACTTCCCGAGAAAACTCTCACATGGAGAAGTGCCTTTAGAATCTTAAAGAGGGGAAGGAACCAGAAGAGCTGGTTACGGCCCTTGGTCAAGCATAACAAAGAACAAGGACAAGCTAAGGACAGACATATTCCATCCTGAGAATATCGAGGGTTCTTAGCGCTCGCTCCCTTCGTCACTGCACACAAACCCCCGAGATAATTCGCAACATTTCCTGGACAAGAGGCGCCGAAAGAAAGGCATCCAATCAGCGAACGCCATTCTGAGTCGCCTTATGATGTAGATTGTATCATACTAGTGTCAGGCACAACACAGTGCTGAAGTAGCGCAACTTCCCCAACTCAACCTAACATTGACAAGAGATTAGTTACACCTTGGAGGAATTATACTGACAGTATAATTCCTCCAAGGTTACACATATAATGGCCAATGTAATATATGGTGTTTCCCAGCCAAGCTACTGACATGGATATGCCGAGGGCATTTCAACCTGAGTCGAGTTCAGCCTAGCCTACATGCATCACAGAGAAGGTATATCATTTTCTGCCACGTCGCGAAACAGAATACACCACTGGAGATAATTTCCTGTTGACTTGCTGGGTCAGCTTTGTTCAAACCTGTGTAGTTTACCGCCCAACTTGCAATGGGGTGGTGGGGTGATGAACATTTGCTGTAAGGGCACCGATTATCTCAGGGATTTGTGTGCATTGACGAAGGGAGCGAGCGCTAAGAACCCCTTATGTTCTCAGGATGGACATATTCAAGACAGTCTGATTAAACTATTCAACAGATCATTCATTTGTTACATGTACAGCTTATCAAAAATCATATTATGCACATGACAAACAAATTTCATTCTGAAATGATTTGCTAACAACTAATTCCAGTCCTTGATAGCATCACCTGGGGTTGGACAGAACTGGCATTAAAATTTATTTGCTCTTTCTTGGTTTCAGACTCGTGTCAGTAGAGCAAACAGGATGGATAACATTCCACGTGACGTCAACTATTCAAGAATGGACAACAAACCCATCAATAAACAAAGGATTTGAGCTGAGGACAGAGAGTATTCAGCCAGGCCGACCTGCAGCTAAACTTGCCAGACAGATACGTTTCATACCACAGAATCAAAAAGACCATATAGAAAATCGTCCAATTCTTATAATATGCTTCAAACCGAAGACATGAAAGCAGACACTTCATCAGACTAACACCAATAGTGGTTTTATGCATCAATGTGCTACTGACAGAAAATGAACATGAAATTCTGGCATAATCAAAACCTGTTGATGAGCCCTAATATTCCTTGCAATTTGTGTCAACAGCTTTTCAGGACAGAGTAAAGAATTTTGTTCAAAACCGCTGCCAAGTGAAGAACACTAAAACTCAGCAAACAGCTGCTCCTGCAGCACCTTCCTTGTACAGTAGCCAGGTCTTTTTTTCGTGGTTGTTCTGTTACAAGCAAGCGAACTATCATTGGCAGTCATCGAGAAATTGTACATACTTCAAAAAGCTCAATTCTGAAAAACATCCGTTGTTTTCTGTTTACATGTGCCCCATTTATACTAGGCTGAATACAGCTGGAGAGTTGAGGCAACTCTTCCCTTCCCCAACTTGATTATTGCAACCATAACAGGCCAAATGCCTCCAGTTTACAACACTTCCTCATTGGTGAGTGATAACAACCGCCTTGATCACGCTGGTATCTCTCAATATCCCAAGAAATGATTTTGTGGGGAATGTTGAGAAGCATACTGGTACACTTGAAAGCTGAATGAACTCGTAACTAGAGAATACTGAGTATAAATGGTAACCTTTTATTTTTTAGGACCTAAGAACACGTATCGCCTCACTCTTCCAACTTTCACTCTCTTTTAAGTGAAAAAGACATTCTCCAATTCAATCTTCAGCAACCAATATATATTCTGTGGCAGCATTGTTCATACAGTTGTCCAAAAAAGAAATCAAAATGCCCATCATGATCATGTACTATATCCTGGTGGAGCTACATAAGTAGGTTTGGACGACTGTGGCCGTGCCATAGCCATTATTTCACCAACACCTGAAAAGAAAATACTTGAGATTAATTCAGAGAATCAAGTTGTGTGAATTATGTGACATGGCTGCATAAAATCGACTCAGTTGTCCATCATCCATTCATTAACAACTCATATCTTAAAGATCACTTACTTTCAAACGTTATCTGTTCAGTAATGTTCTTTGTCTTGATATTGGCATCCTGATTTGCCACAAATATCCAACCACTATCCTCCACTTTCCAACCATATTTGGCCGCCCATTGCAAAGCAACACCCTCTGAAGAAAAGGTAAAACAATCAGTTAAACATTCTGTCACTTCCAGTACCCCAACAAGACATTATGGGCCGTATGCACCAAACGAAGATAATCTTCAACTCAAGTTGAGCCACAACTTTTCAATTGTTCAGGTTTACTGGGGTATGATCTGACAATGGAAAAGTTGTGGCTAAACCTGAGTTCAAGATTATCTTTGCTTGGTGCATACGGCCCTATGACTTTTGCAATCCCACACCAACAAATCAAGAACCACTGCACTCGCAACAGCAAGGTTTGTCACTTAAAAGTTTCAGCTCCATTTAACAGCCAAAGGCACACAATTGATAGAACCGGTATTGAAGGTAGAGAAGATGACCCACCTGCTACATTGCCCAGTAATTCCTGGAGAGCAAATTTGCTGATGTGTTGGTATGTGATACTGATTACATAGCAGATGACTGAAAAACAGCAAGCATACAGATAAAGTTAACATTTACCAATTGACAATAGCATCAGAATCATACGCCAAGCTAACATTCCACAATAGAACACCTGAAATTTGGGTCTATTAGAGGTGAGGGGTGATGAATTGACACAATTCTAGCTGAGTAAAATGCTTCTAAAATCAAGTGCAAATTTTGAGAGATCAGCTGTGGGAAGTCACCCATTTCCACAAAACAAAAAAGCTTCAGTTTCTAGACTCATTAGTGGGTGGCAGTGCACACAGAACAGAGATGTTCACAGGTACCTAGGACTTACATTTTCTTATTGAATCATCAAAACCAGCAACCCCTACAGAGATTTCTGGAAAAGCTGGGTCGTATAAACTTTTCTGAAAATGAGAAAGAAATAATGACTCAAATGACGCAAGAGGCTTATAGTAGACAACATCTTAACCACTATCACAACACCATGGCTTACCATGTATCTATACTACCTCATACTTCGTACGCACAAACCCATGGAAACTTCGCCGTGATTTGTTTCCCTTGCACCTTGAATTGTCATGCACTAATCAGAACTCTTGTTTCTTTAGAGGTCAAAGGTGTGTGTGAGTGCAAGACAGTCTCGCTCCCAGGTTGGCAACAAGCCAATTAAACCAACCACTGTGTATTTTGTGGTTGTAAAGTAATAGGAACAAGGATGGTCACAAATAATTGTCAGGCCATTCTATCAATTGTGATTTACCACACTGGTGACATGAAAAAAATAACGAAATTTTCTACAAAAGAGAGGTTAGTTAAAGAAAGTCTTGATGTGGTATTTAGAAATGTTCAGATTTATTGCAAATGTTAACGATCCATGATGAAAAACAGTTATTATAAAACTAACAGCGGAAGTCAATTCACAAACAGGAACATCCAGTGAAAACAGTTTACTACAGTGAAGTTCGTCAAGGGTTTGTGTGGGTGTAGTTGGATGGGAGAGCGCTGTCACAACCCTTGTTAGTCAAGATGCTATCACAGTGCTCTTAGCAACAGGTCTTACTCGTGCAAGCTATTCAGGTTCTGTGATTAACTGATATATACTTACCCAGAACTCTTTAAATTGACAAGTTTCTAACAAATCAGCAAGGAGCATTATTCGATGAAGAGATTCTTCTTCAAGCTGTGACAGGAGTTAAGGGAAAATAAGGCTCAGCGGAAAAGGTAAGAAGTACCGGTACCAGTACACAATAAGGTCATTATGGCAGTGAAAAAAGTAAGGCAAAGAGACGAAGTCAGAGTCTCACACCATCACTAACAGAGTGGGGATCGATGGGAGTGATATAAAGACTTCAAGGATACCCTGACTGCATCAATCAAACACTTGCAAAGTGTGAAGTCATAATGTGGAAGGTTGGTGAGAGCTTTCAACAGGATGTGGGCAGTTACTGATGTCTGGAAATACATGGGGTTGAACTGATACCTGAAATAAGACAGTAGAAAAAATTAACTTCACGTGAATATCTGGGGTTAAATTAGGAACTCGTAGCATAATCTTAGTTATGACTTAGGAT
The DNA here is from genome assembly GCA_002633025.1 of Notospermus geniculatus. Classification (NCBI taxonomy): domain Eukaryota; kingdom Metazoa; phylum Nemertea; class Pilidiophora; order Heteronemertea; family Lineidae; genus Notospermus; species Notospermus geniculatus. The sequence continues at coordinate 320,699 of NMRB01000427.1, read as the reverse complement.
TTTCTCCACAGAGGCTACATAGGTAGGTTCAGTACTCACACAAGAATATCTGGGGTTAAATTAGGAACTCGTAGCATAATCTTAGTTATGACTTAGGATTTTCTCCACAGAGGCTACATAGGTAGGTTCAGTACTCACACAAGAATATCTGGGGTTAAATTAGGAACTCGTAGCATAATCTTAGTTATGACTTAGGATTTTCTCCACAGAGGCTACATAGGTAGGTTCAGTACTCACACAAGAATATCTGGGGTTAAATTAGGAACTCGTAGCATAATCTTAGTTATGACTTAGGATTTTCTCCACAGAGGCTACATAGGTAGGTTCAGTACTCACACAAGAATATCTGGGGTTAAATTAGGAACTCGTAGCATAATCTTAGTTATGACTTAGGATTTTCTCCACAGAGGCTACATAGGTAGGTTCAGTACTCACACAAGAATATCTGGGGTTAAATTAGGAACTCGTAGCATAATCTTAGTTATGACTTAGGATTTTCTCCACAGAGGCTACATAGGTAGGTTCAGTACTCACACAAGAATATCTGGGGTTAAATTAGGAACTCGTAGCATAATCTTAGTTATGACTTAGGATTTTCTCCACAGAGGCTACATAGGTAGGTTCAGTACTCACACAAGAATATCTGGGGTTAAATTAGGAACTCGTAGCATAATCTTAGTTATGACTTAGGATTTTCTCCACAGAGGCTACATAGGTAGGTTCAGTACTCACACAAGAATATCTGGGGTTAAATTAGGAACTCGTAGCATAATCTTAGTTATGACTTAGGATTTTCTCCACAGAGGCTACATAGGTAGGTTCAGTACTCACA